>OY759262.1:64160194-64180194 GCA_963662155.1 Lamellibrachia columna
AAAGATGATGACTATTAACGGGACGACACTCGTACCGGACGTCATTGTCGTTGTCACTAAGGTCGTCCGTGTGTTCAGTGTTGTATCATCGTATGCTGCGTGCACAATGGAAAGTGGTCAGAATTAGATAGATGCACACGCACGCACGCACGCACGCACGCACATGAAGTGAATTTGACATACACTGACGCAGGCACATTGCGGACATCAACAGACGTCGACTACAACGGATGTGCTACTGTATTAAAGATATTTAATGCATTGTAGCCTTGCATTTTTTAGCTTCTTTTATCCTGTATGTATTGCTTCGAAGAACTTTTGTTTTAATGTTTTGCTTTATCATTTCATTTACTCGTAATTTTAATACACACACACACACACACACACACACACACACACACACACACACACACACACACACACACACACACACACACACACACACACACACACACACACACACACACACACACACACACACACACACACACACACACACACACACACACACACACACACACACACACACACACACACACACACACACACACACACACACACACACACACACACACACACACACACACACACACACACACACACACACACACACACACACACACACACACACACACACACACACACACACACACACACACACACACACACACACACACACACACACACACACACACACACACACACACACACACACACACACACACACACACACACACACATATATGTATTGCACACATAGGATGTTGAGAGACGAAGTGAAGTGAGACACACACGTATGCAGCCTACTGCTGTTGTCGATATGTTCCGTCGAACTGTTATCATACATCACTGGCTGTTGTCCCTTGAAGCACGATTCGTGCACATTGGCATATGTTTCCACATTTACTGTCACAACATCTGATTGCGGATCTGGAGCTACAAATAAAAAGAATAAGATTAACAAATAATGGTTATTCTTTAAAAGAACGGCTATACGCACACAAGTAGTAAGTGGAAGTTTCTGAGTACGTAAATTCGCCGCACAGTCACGTGACCAGACATCAAAGGAACATCAAAGGAAAAACACCCTAATATCGCCCACCGCTTCTGAGTGCGCGCAGCCAATCAGAGCGCCTCAGAGCGCCCCCTGGCGGTTGTAGCCGAGCGTGCGTAACCTAAGCGCCCCCTAGCGACTGGAGGAGGAACGAAAGATAACCAGGAGTCATCGATAGTGGACATAGGAACAAAGAAAATACACGTAATAGCACCCACCCACCCACCCACCCACCCACCCACCCACCCACGTAAACACGTGACCGTGACCTTGACCCTGACGGAGTGACCAGTCCGAGTGGCTAGCTAATACCAACTGGACGCCCGAACGACTGGAATTAACTGTAAGCCGAAGCGTTTATCCAGCTGTGAGCCGTAGCGCGAGATCAAAGGACGCCAATCTGTACAATGTAGCAAGGGAGCCGAGCTAATCAGTGATAAACAGCAACTATGTTGCAGTGACGACATTGATGTGGGACCGAGGCATGTTATAGCCGGTTATATGGAGTGAACATAAGACGTAATAAAAGTAAAACCGGTAAAGATAAGGCGAAGATGTAATAGTTATTAATTAGTCGACATGTATGGCTATAATATAACCGCTGGACGACGGAAATCGGACCGTTCGTTAAATAAAATGTAGCAGGACGAAAATGGACTATGTGTAAAATATAATATGCCAACACGCAGTTGGAACAAGAACGCAATACAAGACGGGAATATAAGGTGATGCAAAATTTAATACACGAAAAAGCACAAGTACAAATAGAAAAGTAAACGGTAGTAGTTATAAGGAAAAAGAAGTTATAAAATGTTCGTGGGTAGAAGTGTTCATTCAGGAAGAGGTATTGAATGCCGACAATAACGAACGCCGAACGCAACGGGCAGTCATTTTGCGTGCCAAGGCAATGCGGAGGGACACCGATCGACGGCGACGGAACAGTGACGGGTGATGGATGGGTCCTCTGTGAAGGCGACGGAAAACAGGTGTGGGTGATGGGACATGCACGAGTAACAACTGGTGCATGACGGACTCCCAATTCGTCATATGAGAGCGGAAAGCGACACGGAAAGCGACAGAGGCGGCGTCGTCGTCGTCGGACCACGACTCAGGTGCGGTGGTCGAGGGGGCGCGATAGCCAGTGGCGTAATGACAGATGTCGGACATGACGTGCCGCCAACGGCTGACATGCTCTGTGAACGCTGTCATCAGATCGGCGTCGTACAGTTGCTCCCGAAAGAGTACTGTCGCTTGACAGCCCCGTCGGTGTACGGCGACTTCTAGCAGCTCCATCATTACACATGCCCAGTGAAAGCGAGGTATGCTGTAAGTAAAGGACACAACCAGAGTGAGAACATGCATAGGCATCTATATATAACAGACGTAACCAAGCAACGAGAGATAGGTAATACGAAACCGATCGACTGGCAGACGTTATCGCTAGGCAAGCCGCTACATATGGAACTTGGAACGTGGACTCGACGAACACTCAGCGAGACATGTATACACAGGAACGATAGAACAGTATGTAAAGTGAAAACAGGTATGAGCTATGTAGAGCTATGTAGAGCTATGTAGAGCTATGAAAGTATAATATTAATAAATAAATAAATAAAAGAAATACTCACACACTACGCATTAGAGGGAGCAACGAATCTCCCATAAGATCCATAAGAGCCAAAAACTCCGCAAAGTCACGTACTGGAACGACAGGCATTATGAATAGAAGTGGTGAACGTCGTCGAAGGCAATGGCGGTTGTGATGACGACACGACGAACGCAGCAGCTATATATACCATGCTAGAAATAAACCAGACAGCTGACGTAACCCGAGGAACAATACCACACTAATCAGAAAACAGATAAGCGGCCGGCAACTGTCAGCTTACCGACACCGGGCATCCATCACGCAAGGAAAAAGCGGGGTTATGTATTCGACAGTGCTAGAACGGCGTGTAGTTAAGACAGTAACTGTACATTTTAACGTCATAAAGTCACCATGAATCGTCCTATCCACTTCAGAAGCGGTAAAAATTACCTGTCCAATTTCTACGTGTGCAGGATACATGTGTGGAATAGAGAATTTACCACTGCTGAAAGTGCTTACCAGTGGCGTAAATGCATGCATCATGGTGACATGCAGACCGCAGAAAAAATGCTGTCCACGCGCACGGGTCTACAGGCGAAACACCTCCGCAAGAGCATACGAGAAAAGGAGCAGTTACGCGCAGAATGGAATAAACAACGATATTCAGTAATGTATGCGTTAGTTGCTGTTAAATATCGCGATCCAACCCTACGTAAACGACTGTTAGACACTGGGTATTCCGAGTTGAAGGAAAGGGTCAAGAGTCGGGAAGGATACTGGGGTGCACTGACATACAGTGGTCAAGCCGGTCAGAACATGCTAGGGCATATACTCATGCGAGTACGCGAGTTCATTCGATTGCATCAGACTCCCGCCAGACGATCACAAGACCGATGAACAGAGTACAGCGAGATACCAGACATCCAGCAGCGTACAATAGCAGCATCACGCGCGCGACCAAGGGTCGGCGATAAGAAAGCGCGCCATAGTCAGTGGGAGGTGTATATAAACCCAACGCAGAGTGAACGAGGCACACAATCGCACTCCGATCCACAGCACACGTCGAGACTACTACCAGCATCAGCAGAGAAAGAAATGGCCGCCCAACAAGCCGATATGATGATGACAGTCAGCCAACTCGAGAAGGAGGTAAGTAACGGCACTTATATATTTAGACGGCCGTTAACCATAGTACAATGTGCTGTACAAGAGAAATATATCGTATATCCATCATGTCAGCAGTGTAACAAACGTGTGAGTCCTGAAAACAATGGGTTTGTGTGTCCGATCCATCGATGGCAGCGTGGTGTAGTGTATCAGTTCGCTATGCGTATCCTCCTACAAGACGCCATTGGCAGTGAAGTGTGGGCAACGTTATTTAATGCCAAGGCTGTCCAGGTGTTGGGATACACGGCTAACGATTACACGAACATGAAGACAGATGCCGAGCGGTATGCAGCACTGGACATGTTGCGGGGGGCCCAAGTCATGGTGACCATTAGGAAACGCGTGGCGGGACAGTATGTAAATTACACGGTGTCAGACTTGGAAGTAGTCACAGTGAGAATCAATCTGTTGACAGGCTGGCGCTACCGTCGCTGCTGCAGCTACTGCAGCTGCTACTGGAAGCAGTGACGTCATCGACAGTGAGGGACGTGCGAAGGTAATGGAATGGTTACGTACTAATAGCTCGGAAATACTATTCTCCTCCTCGGCGGACAGCTGTTCACCGCCACCATTAATTACAATAACAGATGACGAGGGGGAGGATAGTGCGTCACAAGCCGACGTCATATCCATAAGCAGTAGCGATGATATGGAGGCTACGGTGAGTGGTTTAGATAGGATACGGGATCGAGCCGAAGCCATGACGAACGAAAATAACTTCTATAAGGCGCTAGAGGTCGCCAGCGTGCGATATGCCTGTGACGAGGTGCATCGCATAATGAATTTAAAGGATGATAAGGATCGTTACGTACCATCGTCCAGCATGGTCATGCACGTCTTGCGGTGGCTATCGATAGATGTCATCGCAACGTGTGGGAACATGAAATGGCGTCACCAAGTGACATAATTGGTTAGAAAGAGTATGTACGCCCAATACAGCGATATACAGGGCGACGCGGATGAATATGCCGAATGTAACTAGTTCTTTCTATTCAACAGAGCGCTGGTCTACCGCAGCTGCAGAAGGCATACAAACGCCAAGCCCCGGTCGATGAAGATACCAGAGTGGTGAAGCACCGTTGCACGGGTGCACGCGTAACACCAACATCAAACGACACATCGCAGGACTACTGCAACTCGCCACCAGCAACGCAGGAGCTACCGTGGGGAGCGGTGGAGTTGTCGGAGTCGGAGTCTGACGACGATGGTGTTATCATCAGAACCCCCCCTCATTATTATGATGAAGTAGACGAAGAAGCGATCGCTTCATCCCCCGCTCACGAGGACGACGACGACGACGACTTCACGTTCAGTCCTGCTTCACCACCACCACCACTCACGCAAAGTACGGAGGACGAGAGGACAACAACAACGGCATCACCAACTACACTCTACGTCTTCCCGAACTCAACCGTCGTCCTGACTCCAGACGGGGGGTGCGAGTGCATCGCCGACAAACACACCATCACTCACCCGAAGCCGTCGACGTCGACCATCGAGGACGACGCCAATGATGATGTTGAGGATCCGAGAAAGGTGTGTTACTTAAAGATGCAAAACAACATTGCAGGCTTAATAGCGGAGGAGTGGAGGGCATCCGCCCCATCCACGGTAGAGGAAGTGACCGTGGACGTGTGCCGATCACTAGCATTTACGATACTGTCGGCACCGTACCAGGAAATTATCTTGAAGTATGTGCGTTGCGCTATCCGTCGACAGCCGTGAACAGTAGTCGGTAGTGAGTTAGTTAGTTAGGTAGTATGCAGTAGGTAGTATGTATGCACTTATAACCACGGTATATGAACATTAGTAGTAGTATTGTTGTTGTTGTTGTTATGTAGATTGAAGTGTACGACGAGGCACCCGTACTCCCAGCCAGCATTCGGAAGCGATCTGGAGTATTGAACGTCACGTATATGACGTCGTCAACAGAATATTATTATTAGTAAACATAACCGAGTTAGTAGGTAGTAGTTGTTGTTGTTGTATTACGTAATATGGAGTGGAATATTAGTATCTTTTAATTTGTTCTGTAGGATGACGTACCTGTACTACCGGCTGAAGTGCGTAGGCGTGCATGCCGGGAATTAGTGGTGCTAATATTAGAATACATTATATCGACACACGATGAACAGTAGACCTATTTCTTTTATGTAGGAGGAGAAGGAGGAGGAGGTGGAGGTGGAGGAAGCACCCGTACTAGCAAGAGACGACAGGAGACGCACATTACATAGATTAATTCAGATAATTATTGATTTTATGATAGAAACCCACGAATATTAAGAAGCACCGTTTGCAACGGAATAACAGTAGCGTAGTGTAACGTGTCGAACTGTATGGTAGTTAGTCGCTCTCTCTCTCTCTCTCTTTTAATGTATGCTTGTAGTTGCATGACATAGAGTAATGTCTATATATATATATATATATATATATATATATATATATATATATATATATATCTATATATATACCTACAGACTTATATAGTATTCATCATCATCATTGTACGTAACCTCTGTCGTGGTGTAAAAGCCCACAAGTTAATAACCATGGTACTAGCCACTGGCGTGTCGATAACCGATCGTAAGCTAGAGGTCACTGTCGAGGATGTAACAATCCCACAAACCATCAAGTCTTCATAGTAATTATATAAGTCTAACCGTGTATATATGTATATGTATATTATGTATATGTCTATGTCAGTATATACTCAATAAAACGTCATACAATGAATGAAACGTGTTTTCAGTGGTGTTGCCACGGTCTACATAGTGGAAAGAGAACCCGTAGCCATCGATAGTGGACACACAGTAGCCAATACCACAGGATCACACCTTAGGTCATACACCCTTCACCAATCACCAGGCACCAACCACCACCACCACCACCACCACCACCACCACCACCACCACCACCACCACCACCACTACCACACGTACTATATAGCTGTACTAAGGACCGCTGTCTCTCTCAGTTGTAGACACGTAGAGCACCATGAAACGTCATCAATGTCGTCACTGCGGACTGGTGCTCGACACGTATGCAGCGCTAAAACGCCACGTAGCGAAGCATGCAACAGCGACAGTGAACGAACACACGTATGCGGCGGCGCAACCAATAGAGGTGCCACCTAGCGACCAGGCAAAGCGAACGAAATATTCGTGTAAATGCGATGCAACGTTTGAGAGATGGGACGATCTGCAACAACATGTGAGGTCCGTATGTCGTCTTAGCAGTAGCAGTAGCAGTAGCAGTAATAGAAAACAGACCACAGTGTACACATGTGCGAAATGTGGAAAGACGTTCACTAGACTCAATGACCTGACCAGACACGCAGGAAAAGCGTGTACCGACGACGGCGTCACGAAGCCACCATCGCCGAAGAGATCAATCAGGGAAGCCACCACACCCTGCATCTGCGTCTGCATCGGTAACGAGTGGATGGTGATCCACTCGTTACCGATGCAGACCCCATCGACCCACCTGCTCGACTCCCCTTCGCCGACAACCTGTCGACGGAACTGTTAGATGTCGTACGAGCGCACTTGTCGAACATAAGGACACGTGTAACGAGAGGTCCTCTCCAGTGCAGGTACGATCACAGATTAACGACGATAGACACGACCGTTCTAGAGACGTCGTTGAAGAACATGTTCCAGGAACAGACCAACGCTTTCAAGATTAACCTCAGTTACGGGTTCATTCTGAGGAACAAGAACACGGGTCAATACAAGTACTACCATCCCTCGTGCAACTGCTGTGGACGCTACCTGGACGAGCCCAGTCTCATCACCAACAGCAAGGACTTTGATGACTTCCTCGAACGCATCCGAGAAACCGACGTCTTGCAATGGGCCATCAATCAAAGACCGGATTCGGCGTGGGTGTGCGAACTCGTGACCAATGTCACATTTTTCGTCAATCGCATCATCGATCACCCGATAGGATGTGTAGGAATGACCGCCCTTCCAATGTACATCAAGAAGAACAAAGCCGTCATCGGATTGGAAAAGGAAGGCAACAATAATAGGAGGTACAGTGACAACCTGTGTCTCTTCCGATGTCTGGCCCTGCATCGAGGATGTGAAAGTCGTCGATTGGAACCAGCTGTGAAGACGCTGTACGAGACTTACGCCCAAGACGGCGTACCCATGGAAGCATTTGCCGGGGTCACGATGGACGACCTCTATCGTGTCGAGACCACGTTCCAAACGAATGTGTGCGTGTACAGTCTCGTACAACCGGATGCAGAGGATGGAAAGCCAACTGCAGAACTCGTTCGTCGCTCGGTACGTAAGTACCCTGACACACTCTACCTCAATCTGCACGGGACGCATTTTTCCTTCATCCAGAATAGACGCATGTACTGTCGCTCGTACAGATGTCGGAAGTGCGGTGACTCGTTGTGGAAAGACGCATGGAGTCTACGCAACCACGAGAGCACGTGTACGGGGGGTGTGCGCCGAGTCTATCCTGGTGGCGTGTACCATTCGACTCCATCGGTGTTCGAACGCCTGGCCGACGAGAACATCCGAGTGGCCGAAGCGTTGCAGTACTATCCGTACCGAGCCACCTTCGACTTCGAGTGTTGGTTCGACACCGAACACCTTCCGTCAGACAGTGCCCAGGTTCACTGGGTTGCGCGTCACGTCCCGCTGAGCGTCAGCGTGGCATCCAACGTACCCGGACACGAACAGGTGACATGCATCGTCACGGACGGAGACACCAACAAGTTGGTGAGCACCATGATGACTATCCTGCAATCGATGAGTGAGGCCGCGTACGACAAGATCAAAGACTCATACGATCATGTGTTGGAACAACTCGCAGAAGAGCTGATGAAATGGGACGAACGGGAGGAGGCTGCACGATCAGCCACCGACAAGGACGCTCGACCGGCAACCAATCCGTACAAAACGCTGATGGGACAACTGTATGGATGGATGCGTCAGTTACCTGTCATCGGGTTCAATTCGGGGAAGTATGATCTCAATGCCATCAAACAGTTCCTCATACCGTACTTCCTGACGACTTCAAAGACCGTGGAACAAGACGAAGACGAGGACGAGGACGAGAGGGAGCAAGAGGGCAACAAGAAAGACGAGAACGATGGCGTCGGGTCAATGTTCGTCATCAAACGCAACAACACTTTCATGTGTCTTTCGACGGATCAGCTGAAATTCCTAGACATGATCAACTACATAGCCCCCGGGTTCAGCTACGACAAGTATCTGAAAGCGTACGGATGCGAGGTGACGAAAGGTCATTTCCCGTACGAGTACATGGACCGTCTGGAGAGACTCGACGACACCGCACTTCCACCGAAAGAGGCCTTCTTCAGTCGACTGAAGAACGAAGGTATTTCAGACGAGGATTACGCCAGTTGTCAGGAGGCCTGGCGCGTCAATGGCATGACGACGTTGCGCGACTTTCTCGTCTGGTACAACAACAGGGACGTGGTTCCCTTTCTACAGGCCATCGACAGACAGTTCGCGTTCTATCGACAACGGGGAATATACATGTTCAAGCAAGGTATCAGCGTACCTGGTCTGACCCTGCTGTACCTGTTCAACGACCTTCCAGAGAAGACCTACTTTACCATCTTCAACGAGAAGAATAAAGACCTGCACGACCTCGTTAAAGGGAACATTGTAGGCGGGCCTTCGATCATCTTTCATCGCTATCACGAGAAAGGGGTCACCACGCTACGTCAGAACGAGTACGGAGAGGCGGCTCGTCCTTGTCGATCGATCGTCGGATACGATGCGAACGCACTGTACCTGTGGTCGCTCATGCAAGACATGCCTATGGGATGGTACACGCGACGACGAGCAGAGAAGGACTTCCGCCCCGAATCGGCGCAGCTGTACGGACAGATGGCTGGAGAATGGTTGACGTGGGAATCCGAACGCACGGGACGTCCCATACGGCATCAGATCAACGGACGAGAGAAGAGAATAGGCATCGGGTGGACGGATGGTGTAGCGAGACGAAGACGGCTTATCAGTTCCAAGGGTGCTATTTCCACGGTTGCTCGTGCAACCGTGACGAGGTGAACGCCGTCAACGGGAGACCAATGGCGGAACTGCTCGCCGAGACCCGAAAGACCACCGCCTATCTACGTCACTTTGTCACAGTCGTCGAGCTGTGGGAATGCGAGTGGAAAGAGATGAGACGAACCCCGGCCGTACGTAAGTGTCTGGATGCTGCATTTCCCCGACGTCGACACGTGCGCTGGACCATGACGTCGCAACAGATCCTGAACGGAGTGCGTGCAGGAACCGTGTTCGGCATGATCGAGTGCGACATACGCGTACCGGAAGAATTGCGCGCGCACTTTGCCGAGATGCAGCCCGTGTTCAAGAACATCTGTCTGATACGC
Organism: Lamellibrachia columna; assembly: GCA_963662155.1. Taxonomy (NCBI): domain Eukaryota; kingdom Metazoa; phylum Annelida; class Polychaeta; order Sabellida; family Siboglinidae; genus Lamellibrachia; species Lamellibrachia columna. Next base: position 64,170,386 of record OY759262.1, read on the forward strand.
GAGGATCTCGGTCCGTTCATGCGCCGATACGCCGAAGAACACGACATCATGAAGACTCCGCGACGCATGCTTGTGGGTAGTTATTGCGGCGATAAGATACTGCTCGCAACGCCACTGCTGCGATGGTATCTGGACCACGGTATCGAGGTACTGCACGTGTACCAGGTCATCGAATACGATCCTATTCCGTGTTTCCGGCGGTTCGGCGATGCAGTGTCCAAGGCCCGACGCGAGGGCGACGTTCACCAAGACAAGACCATCATCGCGGATACCATGAAGTTGCTGGGGAACTCGGGCTACGGAAAGACCATCACCGACGTTGACCGACATCGTGACGTCAGCTACTGCACGGAGAAGGCGGCATCGCTCCTGGTCAACGATAAACGGTTCCGACAACTCGAGATCGTCGTCGACGATGCGTACGAGATAGAGTTGAACAAGAAAACCGTCAAGTACACCCTACCTGTACACGTGGGATTCTTCGTTCTGCAGTACGCCAAGATGCGCATGTTGCAGTTCTATTACGACTTCATCATCAGATACGTGGAGCGCCCTCTGTTCGAGTACTGCGAGATGGATACAGATAGTGCCTATTTAGCCTTGGCCGGTGAGTCCGTCGATGACCTCGTGACCCCAGCACTACGAGAACATTATTTCCGACATCGTTCCGAATGGCTCCCGTCCGAATGTTGCGACGATCATCGGAACGACTACGTGCGCTGTCGTCTCGCCAATCGACCGTGGGTCGGAGAAGAGGCGTGCTGTAAGGCGCGAAGAGCGTTCGACAAGAGGACACCGGGTCTATTCAAGGTCGAGTGGTCCGGTGCCGGGTTCGTGGGGTTGTGTAGCAAGACGTACTATTGTTTCGGAGCCACCGACAAGTACAGCACCAAAGGACTGAGCAAACGGCACAACACCATCGACAAGGACGCGTTCCTGGCGGTGCTCACCAACCGTCGGAGCGGAGGTGGATCGAACCGTGGTTTCCGGGTGCATAAATCTACCGTGATGACGTACGTGCATGCACGGGATGCACTCACCTACTTTTACGCCAAACGCGTGGTGCACGAGGACGGGGTGACCACGGGTCCGGTGGACGTATAGAAAAGGCGATGCACGCTACACTCGTTTCATACGCAATCATGGATGCACGATGGAAACACCCCTTCACGTGCATCGTCGCCGGACCGACGGGGTGCGGCAAGAGTACTTTCGTGACGCGTATGTTGCGTCACGCCGCTGCGATGATCGATCCACCACCCGAACAAATAACGTGGTGTTACGGAGAATGGCAAGAGGCTTACGCAACGACGGACTTGGGTCACGTGCGATTCGAGGAAGGGTTACCGACGGCGGCCATGTTCGATCCGACAACGAGGAACCTCATCGTCATAGACGATCTCATGGCAGAAACGGACGAACGGGTCACGACCTTGTTCACTAAAAAAAGTCACCACAGGAACACGTCCGTGCTGTATCTCGTACAGAACCTGTTCCCTAAAAACAAAGAGAGTCGCACCATCAGTCTGAATTCGCAGTACATGGTTGTGTTCAAGAATCCACGTGACGCATCGCAGATGGCGACCTTGGCTCGGCAGATGTATCCGGGACGCGGCAAGTTCGTGCAAGAGGCGTTTAAAGACGCCACGGCGGTACCGTACGGTTATCTATTTGTCGATCTCAAACAAGACACGCCCGAGGACATGCGTCTGCGCACGGCAATCTTTCCAGACGACGGTGTTCAGTACGTGTACTTGCCGAAGGTATAAAACGACCGAGTGTGTGGATAGTCTCTTCATTCGTATCATGTCTGCCCTGGTGAAGAGACACATCGTGTGCATACAGGCTCTGGCCAGAGTCAAGAACAACAAAATTAAAAAGGGCATCATCGCCAACGCCGACGCCGATCTGCTGTGTGCACTAGCCGAGTGTGCCTACAACATACTAACAAAGAACATTCCATTGACCGCCTTACAGAGGCGACGATTGAATAAATACAGGACGAAGTTACGCGAGTTGGCTAATAGACGAACGCTCGCTGCCAGAAGAAGACGCATGTTGCTGCAACCGCAGGTTGGCGAGGGACAGAGCGGCGGTTTCCTATCGGCCTTCCTAGCACCGTTGGCAAGTACGGTCTTGCTACCCTTGCTCCGAGAGGTGCTGACCTCAAGGTAGATACATGGAGCACGCACGCAAGATGGCCTTGGTGGACCCGCGACTGTTGGACACGCTTCGGTCACCCCCACCCCCACCCGCAACCGACACCTTAGGCAAGAAGGTGCAAGCCCTCGATGACGAGATGAAGACCATCCTAGATAGAACGGACCTAGACGACGGGACCAAGGTGACCCTGTATAATCAGGTGTTGCAGCGGTACAACGTCTTGGCCGATAAACGCATCAAGGAACCGCTACGCGTGGTCACGGTGAACGAGTCGGCGATGGAGTCGGGGTCGGAGGGTACAGCACGAGCCCCTATTAGCGGACTGGAGGCCACCGTCTTGGCCACCGTTCCCAGGACCATGCAGGCCAAAGCCAGCCGTTTGATGGAGCATCTCAAGAGAGATATCGCGTGGACCGCTCGCGGTGAACTGATACACGAGGGCGTGCCGGTTGTCGGAAGTAACGTGGTGGATCTCGTTAATGATCTGTTGCGTAAGAGAAAGACCGCTCCGACGGGTTGGCAGCCATTCGCACGACAACTCCGTGCCATCAACCTACCCATGACGTTGGTCGGTAACGTCGCCAGAAGAGCCTACATACGTCCGGAGCCGACGGTCACTCCCTCTCGTCGGTCCAGTACTCCTCCGCGTGCTGCATCAGGTAGTGCACGAAGATCGCTAATTTGGACACCCCTCGGCCGTCAGGGCCGTCGAATGGAACATACCATGCCCACCCCACCCCCCGAATCCCGCAACGCTTTGACGTCATTGGCTGGTTGGGACAACCTATAGGATGGTACGATGCGTGTCCGTAGCACAGTGTTCGTCATGTCGCCCGATCCACAGGACCTCGTGTACCGTTCCATCGTCGGTGCGATATTTATCAGTGGACTTTACATGATTGCTCACGGTATAGTCCAAAGTTTTATGCAACAGGCGTTATTCGAACCCCCACGCTCGTCGAATGGAACATTCCTTGTCCACCCACCCACCCTCCCCCCGCATCACGCAAGGCTTCGTCGTCATTGGCTGGATGGAACACCGTATAAGGTGGTACGACGCGTATCCGTAGCACAGTGTTCGTCATGCTCATCGATCCACAGGACGCGTACCGGTCCATCGTCGCTGCGCTATTGTTCGAAGGACTTACCGTGCTGGGAGACGTTGCAGCCGACATTCTTATACACCAGGTGTTATTCCGACTATGGTTACTCTGCTAGACCGTTGTTGTCCCACCGTTTGCATTGTGGGTGCCATAGTGTGTGTCCTACTTCACGTCGGCGTGCTCCTCGTCATTCGTCAGCAGTCGGACTCCGGAGTCAACGTCACCGCCCCCGTCAACACATCGGTCCTCCACCTCTTTTGATGGCACAGAGGGGAGAACGCTCCTTGAGTGAGGTCTACTTCGATCCCACGAGGGTAAGCAGTTATGGCGGCGTCGCTGGCTTGCGACGCGTCACGCGCCTGCCACGGAAGACCGTCACGGCATGGTTGTCGGCACAGGACGCCTACACCTTACACAAACCAGCGAGACGTCATTTCAAGAGACGACGCGTCATCGTGGGTGGTATGCTTCAGCAGTGGCAGGCCGATCTCGTAGACATGTCGAAGGTCAAAGGCGTCAACGACGGTATGGCCTTTCTCCTCACGATGATCGACGTCTTCTCGAAAGTGGCCTGGTGTGTTCCCATGAAGAACAAGTCCGCGGCGTCGTTGGTGGCAGCGCTGCAATCCACGTTCGTCAACGTTTGCCCCCAGACCTTGCAGACGGATCAAGGCACAGAATTCCGGAACAAATCCGTTCAGGCGCTATTGCAGCGTTACGACATCCATTACTTCTACACGCACAACGCGGAGACGAAGGCAGCCGTCGTGGAACGGTTCAACCGAACGTTGAAGACGCGCATGTGGCGCTACTTCACGAAACACCAGACGTGGCGGTACATCGACATCCTTCCGGACTTGATGCGATCGTATAACAATGCCCCCCACCGCATGATCGGTATGGCTCCGTCACAGGTGAATGCACAGAACCAAGAACAGGTGTGGCAACGTCTGTACGGTCACGATGGTAAGGGCGTGCCCAAGTTGCACGTGTCAGATCGCGTGCGTGTCAGCAAGTACAAACGCACGTTCGAAAAGGGCTACGAGACGAACTGGAGCGAAGAGTTGTTCACGATACACGAGGTTCACCCCTCCGATCCACCCGTGTATCGCTTGCGGGACGATCTCGGCGAAGTGCTGGAGGGTACCTTCTACGAACTGGAGCTGCAGAAGGTGACGGTACCCTTTGATAAAGTGTACCGTGTTGAAGCGGTACTGAAACGCCGTACAGTTGGTAGACGAAAGGAAGCTTTGGTGAAATGGTTCGGCTATTCCTCCTACTTCAACAGCTGGATCGATGCCAGGGGACTCGTCAACTATAAAGACTAGCCGCGCACATGACGACACTGCATTCGAGAAATGACACACGACGCGACACCACCACCACCGACCTGCACCACCACCATAGACGAGGAGGAGAAGGAGGTGGACGACCACGAGGATTGTACTGACGCTGCATCGAACGAGCCAGACAGCACTCCCTGGCATCTGTTCGGTACCGCGTGTCCCAAAGAGGAGATCGTGTTTCTGTGTCAGGTCGTCGTCCTGTACACGGTCATTCTGATCAGCATTTACAACCTGACGACAGGTCACGGCGATTCTAATCTGTGGACGGCTCTGTTGAGTAGTTCTTTGGGTTACCTACTGCTCAATCCCACGTTGAGACGCAATGGCGACTGATTTCTACATGACGCTGCCCAGCAACGCTTCCATGGAGATGCACCCCGAAAACACCTTGACCCATTACGTCACGCACTTACCTCAACGCATCGATCTGACCGGCGAGTGGGAGTGTGGGTTGGCTGAAGTCCAGTATCCGCACACTTGGTACAACGTCACAGAGAACGATGTCTGGTTATTCCTCAACACGGTCGATGCTCCGGACACGTACCGACGTACGAAGTTGTCGTGTGGATATTACGACGATCCGTTAACATTGATGTATCACGTCAACAAGGGACTGTACAGTCTGCGGACGGCGAATACGCAGGCTCAAATGAGCTATAGTTCCGTCACTCAGAAAATGACGTTACACATGACAGCGAACACCCTGTTCACCATACCGCACCACACGACGGCGTCCATGTTAGGATTCCGTAGACCCGTAGCCAGCGACTCGGTTACGGCGTCATCCTCCATCGGCATCGACTCCCACCCTTCCGACTCGTCGTATCCATTCCACATCGAGGCCGAAGATGTGGTGAACTTGACACAGGGGTTCGACACCCTATACGTCTACACGAACATCGTGGAGTCTCGTATAGTGGGGGACACTCTCGCGCCTCTGTTGCGAGCCCTTCCGATTAGCGGACGTCACGGTGACAGGGTGTCCGCTCGTTTCACTAACGTGCACTACGTGCCTCTGTTGTACTCGCACTTCAACTCGATCGAGGTGGATATAAGGGACGACATGGGTCGGCGCGTGCCATTCGAATACGGTAGAGTGACGGTGACGCTTCATTTTCGTCGACGCAGGTCCGGACTGTTCTGATGAATTACAACGATTATTACGCACGTCAGGCTGGCGGTGCGCTGCCCTACTTCGCCGGTGCGCAATACCAGCGAGGTCACGGACAGGGCAGTCTGTTCGGCAGTCTGTTGCGCAGCGCCATGCCGCTCATCAAGAGAGGTGCCGTGGCGTTGGGCAAGGGAGCGTTGAAGACCGGCGTTCGCATAGCCGGCGACGTCTTATCAGGCCAGAACATAAAAACGGCTGCCAAACGACGCGTCACCGATGCCGTGCTGAGCAGTATTCGGAGCCCCCCGGTAAACGTATAAAACGAGTGGCCGCAAAGACGACCGTCACTTCAGTAAAGAGACGCCGCAAGAAACGGACGTCCAAGAAACGCGTGGCCGACATATTCGACGACAGAGATGGCTTTCGTGCATAGACAGTCGTGCGAGGGAGTCAAGACCGAGCTGGATCTCTTTACCGTACCTTCCACTCAGAACTGCATCGCCGACAGTCATGTGGTGGAACATCAACCCATGGCCTCTCTGGACTCTGGAGGACCGATCGAATTCTTCATCCCCGGATCGAGAGACGATTACATAGATCTCGCCAACACGATGCTCCACTTGCAGGTGAAGGTGACGCGCGCCAACGGTAACCCTCTCGATGCGGGCGACCCTGTGGGACCGGTGAACAACTTCTTGCATTTGCTGTTCAGCCACATCGACCTCTACCTGAACAGCACGCTCGTGACCTCTTCGTCCTGCAAATCGTACCCGTATCGATCCTACGGATTACGGATTACGGATTCGATGCCAAGTCGACGCAGCTGACGAATCAGCTGTGGTACAAGGACAAGGCTAGTCGCATGCACCCCTCCGAGCTAGCCGCCGGACCAGATCCTAACCCCGGGTTCGTGACTCGACGAGACTACATAGCCGGCAGTCGCGTGGTCGACATGATAGGTCGTCTCCACGTGGATATGTTTCTGCAGGATAAATTCCTGATCAACGGTGTCGACGTCAAGTTACGACTGGTGCGCAGCACGCCCGCGTTTGCGCTGATAGCCGGTGGAGCGAACGAGTACAAGATAGTCGTCGTCAACGCGTCCTTGTTCGTCAAGAAGGCCACCCTCAATCCGGCCGTGCAGAAGGCTCACATCATGGCTCTCGAGCGGACCACGGTCAAGTATCCGTTACGACCCGTCGAATGCAAGGTGTACTCCATTCCCACGGGCGCTCTGTCGCACACGCACGAGAACCTGTTCCTCGGCGCCCTGCCGAAACGTCTCGTACTGTGCTGCATCGACAACGACGCCTACAACGGCACGTACGCCACAAACCCGTTTCACGCCAAGAACAACGCCATCAGCTTCGTCTCCGTGTACGTGGACGGTCGTCAGATACCCGCCAAACCCTTCCAGCCCAACTTCTCAGAAAACCTCTTCGCCAGGAGCTACGCGAGCATGTTCACCTCGACCGGCAAGATATGGCAGGACGAGGGGAACGGTCTGACTCGCGACGAGTACCGAGACGGCTACACCTTCTTCTGTTTCGACCTTACCCCCGACCAGTGCGACGGTCCCTGCTTTAATCTGGTACAAAAGGGCAACCTGCGCTTAGAATTCCATTTCCGAGAAGCGCTTCGGACCACCGTGAACGTCGTCGCCTACGCCGAATTCGAGTCCGTGCTAGAAATCGACAAGAACCGCAACATCATCTACGACTACTGAGATGGACACCCTGCAGATCGCCCGTCTACTGGCGATGGATCCGAACACCGCGTCCGTCTTTGGCGGCGTCGTACCCCGAGATGGACTGCCTGCAACAATTGACGCTTTGCCGATCGCCTTCGTGTGCAACACCGACGACGGCGACGAACCGGGCGAACATTGGATAGCGCTGTACCTGTCCTCCGACGGACGCGGCGAATACTTCTGTTCGTACGGTCTGCCGCCTCGTCACGCGGCGTTCCGCACCTTCTTGAACAAACACTGTTCCGAGTGGACTCATAATAGCAAGAGACTTCAGAGTCCTCTGTCTAACGTTTGCGGACAATATTGCGTCACTTATATCATGTTTCGTTGTAACGGTTCTCCTATGCGAACTTTCGTCAATGCTTTCCGCACCGATCTGGTCGCTAACGATTGTCGCGTGTTCGATTGGATTAACCTGCTGAAAAAGGGTATACCGTACTATCGCATATCGTACTGAGCCTCTGGCGCGGTGGTCGCTCCACCCGTAAGCTCGCCCTCGAACCTCTGGCGCGGTGGAGACACCCGTAAGTTCGCGACCTCTGGCGCGATGGTCACCATTCGCAAGTCGCCTCGACTTCATCTTCATCTTCATCATACCCGACTCGTTGTATCCAATCACATACGATCGCCTCGTTTGTACTGCTGCCGCTTTGTTGTATTCAATAAAGTACGTGTGCACCGTACGATTGTGTTCGTCTCCTTACTAGGTTAACGACCCTTCGGTAAACGTGACTAGGTCCATGTTCGTTCCTCCTCCCGTTGCTAGGGGCGCTTAGGTTACCCATCAGGCACTGCGCTCAGGAGGCGCTCTGATTGGCTACGTAACTAGGTCCATGTTCGTTCCTCCTCCCGTCGCTAGGGGCGCTTAGGTTACGCACGCTCGGCTACAACCGCCAGGGGGCGCTCTGAGGCGCTCTGATTGGCTGCGCGCACTCAGAAGCGGTGGGCGATATTAGGGTGTTTTTCCTTTGATGTTCCTTTGATGTCTGGTCACGTGACTGTGCGGCGAATTTACGTACTCAGAAACTTCCACTTACTACTCACACAGCATACAAGAACATCACCAGGTGTTGATAGAATTCCATCAGAACTAATAAAGCACGGTGGGGAGGCAATGATTAAAGTAGTCAAGACCATATGCCAAACGATATGGCAAAACTGAGGCCAAATGTGATGGTACATTTAAAGTTTTCAGCCGGTTTAAGTACACATAATGTCCAAAACAAGCGTTACTGGCTGAAGAACCCGCAGTTTCGGGTGTAAGTGATTCGACTCTGCGTTTTCGTTATTGTTGTGAAGTCGAATCTCGCTTTATTTATTTTCGCGACGGAATTTTTCCATTTTCATTCTTGTTTGTCGGCTGCATAATTTAGGAGGAAGTGATTTTATAAGCGTGACAAGGGATAATATCGGTCTAGGGCCTTCCCTCAGCCACAACTCCCATGCGATGAGAAAAGGATATTTATTTAAAGGAATCCCCAAGGGTAAAAACGGTGTCACATCTTCCGTTCGGGTTCCCTAAGTACGGAATAACCAATGCCAGGAATTGTATTTAGGCTTTATTCCCGCCAACAACCTAAACCCCCAAGTCCCAGTGGTTGCTGCTTCCATTCTAATCATCGTGGATACATCAGATGACCTATCACTGTTGATCTTGACGAGAAGAGTTTTTACAGAAACACAACGTTGTTTGGCTTTGACAAACACTTTAATACTGCCAAGTCACTGAAAAACTCAATATTGTTATTTCTAGCAACGAAAATACCAAAAAAACCGTGAGTTCGAACAACACTGCGCCGACACTACTACGCTACAGCGCAGGTCTACTACTATGCGATCTTACACAAAGGCTATCCAATGAAACACTTGTTTTCTGATTAAATACAAAAGAACTCAACAATGTGTACATTTACTGTTCATTGTCCAATTATATTTTCATAAGAAAATAGCATTATGTCATCACTGTCCTCGTTCCATGCATTGCCTTACTCATCGCTCCATGCATTGCCTTACTCATCGCTCCATGCATTGCCTTACTCATCGCTCCATGCATTGCCTTACTCATCGCTCCATGCATTGCCTTACTCATCGCTCCATGCATTGCCTTACTCATCGCTCCATGCATTGCCTTACTCATCGCTCCATGCATTGCCTTACTCATCGCTCCATGCATTGCCTTACTCATCGCTCCATGCATTGCCTTACTCATCGCTCCATGCATTGCCTTACTCATCGCTCCATGCATTGCCTTACTCATCGCTCCATGCTTTGCCTTACTCATCGCTCCATGCATTGCCTTACTCATCGCTCCATGCATTGCCTTACTCATCGCTCCA
>OY759262.1:64185194-64457908 GCA_963662155.1 Lamellibrachia columna
GGGCACTTTTTCCAATGACATGTTGTGAACTTGTGAAAGTGAATCTAACAATAATAATTATTCAAAGAATTATGCATGCATTTGATTGCGCATTTGATTGTGCATTTGACAAATCAAATGTTTGTGGGTCGCATTCAAATGCAAATGCAAATGTTTGCATTCAAATGCAAATGTATTTACAATTTCACGGAGGCATTTGAATGCGCATTCAAATGCTCAACAGTCAAATGTGCATTCAAATGCATTTGCATTTGTTAACAAGCCTGTTACAAACCCAAGAAGTTAACTGTAATTGTCTTGATTGAATTTGAAGTGCGCTTGCGCGCGCGTGATTCCACAACTGAGAGACCTTTGCTATGAAGAACGTTTAAAAAATGTGATTTAACAACCCTAGATATAAGGAGGTTAAGAGTAAGTCAAATTTAAGTTTTAAGATATTGAATAGGTATGAAAATATTGATAGAAATAGGTTTTTTTCACTCAAGAAATAAGATACCATTAGTAAATGATCAGTGTAGATTGGATATCAGGAAGTACTCGTTCTGACAGAGGACAATAAATGAATGGAACAAATTATCTACAGATTGTGTAACTGCTAGTAGCGTCAATATGCATAAAAACAAGATTGACACATCTCAGAACGGCGGGCTACACATAGATGAAAAAAGGTTGGACTCCGGTAAGCCAATGGCTTCCTTGTCCACTTGCCATCTAGGCCTTTGCCTTGGATGGCAATCTTGTTAAATCTTGTAAAATTATCAATCTCGCGTATCCTTGTGTTATCAGTGATTATGCCTGTTTTTATATTTCGACCTATATTTCGTGCAGTTGCAATTTGAAATATCGAAGTGGGATACGACAGTTGCCGACCATTACTTGATAGATCTGCTGCTGCTGGTCCACAGCCAAACATTATTTACTAGATGAGCTACTATTGATACACAGCCAAAACAAGACTTTTTAAATGAGCAGCTATTGGTCCACAGTCAAAACACGACAGTCCAAAATGTGTAATATTACGAAGGTAAATTCCATGTTTGTTCACGTGGAATCACCAGAGTTGATTACAAAGCTTACTCACTGGTTCACGAGGATCGACTCACAAGTCTGGATTGCAACTGCAAGACATTAAATGCAACCAACTATATTAGTCCTACAACATCACTGAAACAAGAAGCTTAAGACACTGTTATACGACTGTTGAGCCTGAACTACGGACGTCAGCATACAAAACACGAAACACCAAAACGCGTCGATGAGCCAAAATGCCTCAGAAGCAAACACGACCAGACGCCCTGTTTCCGTGCTACCACCAGCTAATCCTGGGAGCACGGACGAAGGTAGACTGCAGCTGTAGCCCCGCTAGACATCGTACGGTGGCAGCGTGCATGCCGGGGCCTCCTCTCAGGTAGACACAGCTTCGTGTGAGTATCTGACCATTCTAGTTATTCTTTCCTTGACACAGCTGCGCGCACTATAAGCTTGATTCTTCGTCGTTGGCGGACGACCAGAGGCACGGCTTGAGTTCTTCCTTCTTCCAGCTGACCACGACACAGAAGTATCTGCAACATACACGGACTGTAGTGGTCAGCAGTGAGGTATGGTTATCTATGGTGCAAGCAGGTATGGATGGAAGAAAGAGAATTGGCAGGATGGACGAATGAATGGTTAGCAGTAAAGAAGATTATACGATGGAAGACTGGAAGGGTGGAAGGAAAGGGGATGATGTGATGGTAGAAGGGGTGGTTTGAAGGAAAGAGGATGGTGTGGTGGAAGAATGGATGGTTGGAAGGAAAGAGGATGATGTGATGGTAGAAGGGGTGGTTTGAAGGAAAGAGGATGATACGATGGAAGAATGGATGGTTGAAAGGAAAGAGGATGATACGATGGAAGAATGGATGGTTGGAAGGAAAGAGGATGATACGATGGAAGAATGGATGGTTGGAAGGAAAGAGGATGATACGATGGAAGAATGGATGGTTTGAAGGAAAGAGGATGATACGATGGAAGAATGGATGGTTTGAAGGAAAGAGGATGATACGATGGAAGAATGGATGGTTGGAAGGAAAGAGGATGATGTGATGGTAGAAGAGGTGGTTTGAAGGAAAGAGGATGATACAATGGAAGAATGGATGGTTGAAAGGAAAGAGGATGATACGATGGAAGAATGGATGGTTGGAAGGAAAGAGGATGATACGATGGAAAAATGGATGGTTTGAAGGAAAGAGGATGATACGATGGAAGAATGGATGGTTTGAAGGAAAGAGGATGATACGATGGAAGAATGGATGGTTGGAAGGAAAGAGGATGATGTGATGGAAGAATGAATGGTTGGCAGGAAATTGGATGGTTATGAGGAAAGATGCGATATGCGGGAAGGGCGGACAAATAGAGTCCTCTTGCAATGCGAGTATGACCACCGGTCTTAAGGATATAGTGGTTACGGGGGTATGTCATGCTGTGTTGTACTGCAAGAATAACTAGAATGGTCAGATGCGAACTCACACGAAGATTCCGACACAGAGGAGATGGAGCACAGCGATGATGAGGAAGACGAAGCCACTGTCTTCTAGAACGGTCTCGGCGTAGATGACATCGAAGGCTGCCCCACTGGCCATGTCAGAGACAGCCTGCACCACGCCGACACTGGCGAACAGCGCACCTGTAACACAACGCCGTAACATGAAGATTGTAATTGTAACACGACTGTAGTTGTAATACGATACTAGTAGCTGTGCAATATTGTGGCGTAGTAGCAATGCTTGACAAAACAAATAATATATTTATTATTTTATCGTACCGTTGAAAGATATAACGCGTGCGAGCGTGCGTGCGTGCGTGCGTGGGTGCGTGCGTGGATGCGTGGGTGCGTGCGTGCATGCGTGTATGCGAGGGTGCGTGCTTGCGTGGGTGCGTGCGAGCATGCATGGGTGCGTGGGTGCGCGTGTCAAGTTGACAGTTATTACCGTGTCGTGTTATTTATAATTAGAAAGGATTAGATGGTCTTAACAGGCGACAATCAGTAGTAATTTTGTAATAGTATAATTGACACCATTTCGCATGTGTTACTTGATTCAATATTTGTTAATGACCGCTAAAGTATTAATAATTCCCTCACACCAGTGTAATTCGTAGGCCCTATTTATGCTGCGGTCGCAATAAAGGCACATTAAATCCTGAAAGTGTTGTGTGTACGACAAGCGAAGCTTTAGACTCGCATGTAAAGAGAACCATGTTCTTAGACTCGCATGTAAAGAGAACCATGTTCTTAGACTCGCATGTAAAGATAACCATGTTCTTAGACTCGCATGTAAAGAGAACCACGTTCTTAGACTCGCATGTAAAGAGAACCACGTTCTTAGACTCGCATGTAAAGAGAACCACGTTCTTAGACTCGTATGTAAAGAGAACCACGTTCTTAGACTCGCATGTAAAGAGAACCACGTTCTTAGACTCGCATGTAAAGAGAACCACGTTCTTAGACTCTCATGTAAAGAGAACCACGTTCTTAGACTCGCATGTAAAGAGAACCACGTTCTTAGACTCTCATGTAAAGAGAACCACGTTCTTAGACTCGCATGTAAAGAAAACCACGTTCTTAGACTCGCATGTAAAGAGAACCACGTTCTTAGACTCGCATGTAAAGAGAACCACGTTCTTAGACTCGCATGTAAAGAGAACCAAGTTCTTAGACTCGCATGTAAAGAGAACCATGTTCTTAGACTCGCATGTAAAGAGAACCATGTTCTTAGACTCGCATGTAAAGAGAACCATGTTCTTAGATTCGCATGTAAAGAGAACCATGTTCTTAGACTCGCATGTAAAGATAACCATGTTCTTAGACTCGCATGTAAAGAGAACGATGTTCTTAGACTCGCATGTAAAGAGAACCACGTTCTTAGACTCGCATGTAAAGAGAACCATGTTCTTAGACTCGCATGTAAAGAGAACCATGTTCTTAGACTCGCATGTAAAGAGAACCATGTTCTTAGATTCGCATGTAAAGAGAACCAAGTTCTTAGACTCGCATGTAAAGAGAACCATGTTCTTAGACTCGCATGTAAAGAGAACCATGTTCTTAGACTCGAATGTAAAGAGAACCATGTTCTTAGATTCGCATGTAAAGAGAACCATGTTCTTAGACTCGCATGTAAAGATAACCATGTTCTTAGACTCGCATGTAAAGAGAACCATGTTCTTAGACTCGCATGTAAAGAGAACCACGTTCTTAGACTCGCATGTAAAGAGAACCACGTTCTTAGACTCGCATGTAAAGAGAACCACGTTCTTAGACTCGCATGTAAAGAGAACCACGTTCTTAGACTCGCATGTAAAGAGAACCACGTTCTTAGACTCGCATGTAAAGAGAACCACGTTCTTAGACTCGCATGTAAAGAGAACCACGTTCTTAGACTCGCATGTAAAGAGAACCACGTTCTTAGACTCGCATGTAAAGAGAACCACGTTCTTAGACTCGCATGTAAAGAGAACCACGTTCTTAGACTCGCGTGTAAAGAGAACCACGTTCTTAGACTCGCATGTAAAGAGAACCACGTTCTTAGACTCGCATGTAAAGAGAACCACGTTCTTAGACTCGCATGTAAAGAGAACCACGTTCTTAGACTCGCATGTAAAGAGAACCACGTTCTTAGACTCGCATGTAAAGAGAACCACGTTCTTAGACTCGCATGTAAAGAGAACCACGTTCTTAGACTCGCGTGTAAAGAGAACCACGTTCTTAGACTCGCGTGTAAAGAGATCCACGTTCTTAGACTCGCGTGTAAAGAGAACCACGTTCTTAGACTCGCGTGTAAAGAGAACCACGTTCTTAGACTCGCATGTAAAGAGAACCACGTTCTTAGACTCGCATGTAAAGAGAACCACGTCCTTAGACTCGCATGTAAAGAGAACCACGTCCTTAGACTCGCATGTAAAGAGAACCACGTTCTTAGACTCGAATGTAAAGAGAACCACGTTCTTAGACTCGCATGTAAAGAGAACCACGTTCTTAGACTCGCATGTAAAGAGAACCACGTTCTTAGACTCGCATGTAAAGAGAACCACGTTCTTAGACTCGCATGTAAAGAGAACCACGTTCTTAGACTCGCATGTAAAGAGAACCACGTTCTTAGACTCGCATGTAAAGAGAACCACGTTCTTAGACTCGCATGTAAAGAGAACCACGTTCTTAGACTCGCATGTAAAGAGAACCACGTTCTTAGACTCGCATGTAAAGAGAACCACGTTCTTAGACTCGCATGCAAAGAGAACCACGTTCTTAGACTCGCATGCAAAGAGAACCACGTTCTTAGACTCGCATGTAAAGAGAACCATGTTCTTAGACTCGCATGTAAAGAGAACCACGTTCTTAGACTCGCATGTAAAGAGAACCATGTTCTTAGACTCGCATGTAAAGAGAACCACGTTCTTAGACTCGCATGTAAAGAGAACCATGTTCTTAGACTCGCATGTAAAGAGAACCACGTTCTTAGACTCGCATGTAAAGAGAACCATGTTCTTAGACTCGCATGTAAAGAGAACCACGTTCTTAGACTCGCATGTAAAGAGAACCATTTTCTTAGACTCTCATGTAAAGAGAACCATGTTCTTAGACTCTCATGTAAAGAGAACCATGTTCTTAGACTCGCATGTAAAGAGAACCATGTTCTTAGACTCGCATGTAAAGAGAACCATGTTCTTAGACTCGCATGTAAAGAGAACCATGTTCTTAGACTCGCATGTAAAGAGAACCATGTTCTTAGACTCGCATGTAAAGAGAACCATGTTCTTAGACTCGCATGTAAAGAGAACCATGTTCTTAGACTCGCATGTAAAGAGAACCATGTTCTTAGACTCGCATGTAAAGAGAACCATGTTCTTAGACTCGCATGTAAAGAGAACCTTGTTCTTAGACCTTTATTCTCCCGCGCACTCAGCTGCGCCTGTCGTCCTCCAGCAACATACAAACGTCCCGGGACGGTTATTATTCGTAGTGATTACGTAATGCAACAGAAAGATGGAGTTTACTTATATTTGATATAAAGGTATATATAAGAACGCAATAAATAATAATAAAATCAAGCGACTCGCGGTGCATGCCTTTACTCACCCTGTTCATCGGTGCTCACACTTTTAGACATCATTGCCTCCGTTAGAGGCGTGACCACCGCGGAACCGAGGCTCACTTCCGGCACTGCGCACGCAACATACACCTGACTGAGGAGGCATTGCGCATACACAAGCTTATTTTTTAAATAATTAATTAATAAATAATTAATTAATTAAGAAAATTATGCACAGTATTGCTTATATTCTCCACAACCACGCATTACAAGGAGCAAATCACAATACTACCAGGTGCTAAGGACATTGCACAACGTCGATTTTCAAACATACCGTATAGCAGTTCCATATAGCTAGGTTGAACGGTTTGCTATCTTTCTAAGGAGTCCCATGTGAGGTCATGGCTAGAGTAGGCCCCCACGCAGGTGTCAGTTAACTGTACATATGGTGTAACTTCAGTCCAGCAAAATATTCGTTTCGTAAATAAAAAATTTATTAGCCACAAAACAAGCCCAATCAGCAAAATTATTTAATTCGTGAGAAGTGTAAATATAGTCTACAATGTAGTGTTACAATTGTTTGATTATGGGGTCAGTCACAGTTGAGATACATTATGTTATTTACACTAGAACCAAATATGCACCCATAAACATGGTAAGAGGAGAAAGTGTAGCTAATTGCAATAAATTAATGGAATACATTAACTGCTGATTGTGTAACTGCTAGCAGCGTGAATAAGTTTAAAAATAAAATTTACAAATACATCAGAAGTTCGGGTTACACATAAATGAATAATCGTTTGACTCTCGATAAACCAATGGCTTCTTTGTCCACAGTTTTGCTTTGGATGGAAATATTGTTAAATCTTGTTAACTATTGTACAATATCGTTAAATTTAAATGCTGTTAAATCGTGTTAAGTACCGACAAAGCCCCCTACCGAACCAGAGCATGGTGGATGTGCTGGCGAATGCCATCAGGAGATTGCCAGCGATGCCGGACAACGAACCAAACATGCCCATGCAAGCATCGGAGAAGAACATCTGTAGCAGCGGCACTCCGAGCATGGCCATGACGGCCTTGAGGAGGTACTTGACCGCCTGGAAGTAGCCGATAACGACGGATGACCAGCAGAAGGGCATGCCCATCATGTACAGCACGTCGACGTCGTTGCGACCGAGCAGAATGAGCGAGTCGAACGTGAAGACGACCAGCTGCCGGAGAGAAACAGTCGCGTCAAACACGGCGTCAAGGTGCAGGATGTTCAAAACGCTAATCAACATACTCGCGCATTTCTCGCGGCTTCGTGTGCTACTCTTGTCTACAGACTCATGCGTTACTCGCGGCTGAGCGAGTGTGTAGATCCGCGCAAGCCGCGAGAAATGCGAGGATGTAGATTCGGGGCAGGCCACTAGCAACTCGCGAGGATTGTCGACAACGTTATGGGCTTCGTAGCTTTCAACGTACGATCAAGAATCTCCGGAGTGTTTTTAACCTAGCCTAGGTTCAAAGCACACTAAACTATAGTTTTACACAGGAATGCTTTTTAACAAAAACAACAAGGTCTACTTCAGAAGGACGTAGACAATGTTACCATGCTACAATATATACTTTGTAGAAATTACTATTAATATAATTATTGTTTTAAATTCTGAGTTCAAAAATCGAAACGTTTAAAGCAGTGGCCGTCTAATAACGCAATAACAAAATGTCACGTGTTCTACTATTTATATGATGTCAACCGTTTTATAAAGTTTTGACCAATGAAAACACAAATAATCATTGTTTCGTATCTCGCCCTTGACAGCAGTGTCTGAACATCATACACCAGTGTGCGTCAGAAAAGAGAACCAGTTCTTCTGTTCAAATTGGTCAGCTTCCGAACCACACCCCACTGCAAGACTGCCGCTAGAAAAACCTGTATCGTACCAGGAGTCTGAGCTTAGTGATGACTTTGGGGTGGTTTTCTTTCTTTGTGTAGATCCTGAAAACAGAGACGGCCTGCTTGAACGCTTGCGTCACGTCAAAGGCAGGCGTCTCCTTGGGCATCGTACGTGACTCGGGCAGAAGTAGAACAATGTACAAGACGGCGGCAACGAACACGAGCGTCACGTACCTACAGAACGGTAACGAGCAGGAGCATCACGTACCTACAGAACGGTAACGAACACGTGCGTCACGTACGTACATAATAGCAAGGAATACAGGCGTCGTGTACCTACACAATAGCAACGAACGCGAGCTTCACGTACTTTCAAAATGGCAACGAATGTACGAGTGTTATGTACCGAAGAAAAGTCAACGACCCCGAATATCACGGACCTACATAATGGTAACGAATACATCTTACGCGTTACCAATATAAGATCCAAAATGGTGCTGAAGTAAATTTCGCAATTATGTTGAACGGCGTGACATATGCTTAGCTACAATGCTACAAGCTGGAGTGTCATTTGTTTTTCGTTCGCGCTCAACCACTTAATCACAATGTTGATTTCTAACCCGACAACTAAATCCGCAAGAACGTCATGTGAACCATGCATTCTACACCTACCAGAAAGAGTGCACATAGCCCCACGTGATCATGTAGCCAATGGCGACGTTGCCAACAGCGGTGGCGAAGAAGAGCACAGCCTGGACGGCGGCGAAGCGCAGGGACCGTTGATCGTGGTCGAGGATGTCAGCGAGGTAGGCGTATGCCGAGCTCTGAATTGTCATGTGTGAGCCTCCCAAACCCTCGATGGCGACGCCGATGAAGAGATAGGAGACCGGTGCCTTGCAGTAGATGACAACGACGTAGAGAATGCCCTTGAGGGCTCCCCCGATGCACGGCAGGAGCAGGCCGAGCTTCCTGCCTGCGATGTCCGTGTAGGAACACACGAGGAGGGTGGATATGAGCGCCGGCACGTTCTTGGCGAGCGTGAAGTAGCAGAGGAGACGCGACGACTCCCGCTGTATCGTGTTGTGGATCAGGTCGATCGGACTCTCGCCGGTGATGTTGGAGCGGCAGGACGTCAGCCGACCCTCGGACGAGATGGAGTACTCGTCGTCCGGCATCAGGTAGTTGGCTGCCACCAGCGCGAACACGAACTGCTCCTGTAAGGGATATAACACGAATTGATCCTGTAAGGAAAACAACATGAACTGATCTTCTAGTGGAAACAACACGAAATAATCCTGTAAGTGAAACAACACGAACTGATCCTGTAAAGAAAACAACACGAACTGATCATGCAAGGGAAACAACATGAACTGTTCTGTAAGGAAAACAACACGAACTGTTCCTTTATGGGAAACAAAGCGAACTGTTCCTTTATGGGAAACCTCACGAACTGATCCTTTATGAGAAACAAAAGTAACTGATTTATGAGAACCAACACGAACTGTTCCTTTATGGGAAAAAGCGAACTGTTCCTTTATGGGAAACAACACGAATTGTTCCTTTAGGAGAAACAAAAGTAACTGATTTATGGGAAAAACCACGAACTGCTTTTTTATGTGAAACAAAAGGAACTGTTCCTTCATGGAAAAACCACCAACTGTCTCTTTATAAGAAACATAAGGAACTGTTCCTTTATGGGAAAAACACCAACTGTCTCTTTATAAGAAACATAAGGAACTGTTCCTTTATGGGAAAAACACCAACTGTCTCTTTATAAGAAACAAAACAAACTGTTCCTTTATGTGAGAACCAACACGAACTGCTTCTATAAAACAAAACAAAGTCATGGTTTTGGGCCTACACACCTAAAAGAGAATGTGTTCATAATGTGTTTTAAAAGTGGGAGATTCCGGTAATTTCTCCGACTGACCGAGGGCTGATATATTAACCAGTGCGACCGATAAGCGCAAGGATAATTCTATGAAATCAGGGTAACCTAAATTACAAGTATTAAACTAGACCGGCATACACGGAACCGGCGCAAAGTCTCAAACAAACGAGTTATTTTATCAGAAATAGAACTAGTTTAGTAAAACAAACGCCCAAATATGTTATATAAGTTGAGTTTAGACGCAAATAGCATGGCCATATAGTATTGGCAAGTATAGAAATAGGTGTATGCCAATTTATTTTCATTTGGCTAGCGAATATTGCCAGACTACGACACTCGTGACGTCGGGTTATCTAACAATATGGCGCAACATGAATTGCTCCGTTGTGGGGAATAACACGTCCCTTTATTAGAAGAACATGAATTGTTTCTTTACGGGAATGAACACGAACTGTTCCATTATAGGAAAAACGCGAACTGTCCATTATAGGAAAACACACGAACTGGTACTTCAGTGGAATGAACACGAACTATTCCTTCAAGGGAATGAACAGAAGTGCCATCATTCAAATATTATACTGTTATATATATTATGCTGTTAAAAAATTTGCATATATATATATGTATGTATGTATGTATGTATGTATGTATGTATGTATGTATGTATGTATGTATGTATGTATGTATGTATGTATGTATGTATGTATGTATGTATGTATGTATGTATGTATGTATACACACACACACACACACACACACACACACACACACACACACACACACACACACACACACACACACACACACACACACACACACACACACACACACACACACACACAGACACAGACACATTTATTTATTTATGTTAAAATGGGGCAGAAATTACGAGAAAAACGTTAATGTAACATCTAAATCCATTATAGTTGACAGTGATCTGATTTTGAACTGGACTGGAGTTATGCCAAATCAGACAACAACGCAATATAATTAAACATTTTATTAGACATTGCTCGGTTTATATCTGTTTTCGTTTATATTATCCTTCGTTACCATATGCTGTCTAAACATCACATCGAAGCATTCATATGTCGATATTAATTTAGTAGTATACAGTTACATTTACTAAATGTCATTAGTTTCACTAACCTTCAGCGGAAGACAAGCTTTGTAGGCGAGAAAGTATAGGAACAAGGGTGCCTCCACCAGCTGTGGCCGTTTGCGGCACCACGACGTAAGTTCGGACGGCGACGGCGTGGTGTCAGTCATGTCTGTTTCCACAGAAGTAAATGAACATTTGCTGATGGTGTCTTCCGGCGGCTGGGTAATGGACGAGGCGGTTGTTACAGAGCTGGCGCTGGCAGCCGCCTGCAGGAGACACTGGTCTTCCTGCTGCTTGCCTTGTCTTCTGGCAGACTTCAGCCTTCGCATCCATTCTAACGTCACTCGCCACTTGCTTGCCACCCCATTCAGGAAGACCTTGCATGTGCGTTTTGACGCAGATGGGCCATGATCAGCCTGGGTTACGGTTTGCATCATTACGGCTTACCTTCTGCAACAGCGCCGAATGTTTAAATGTCCTACTCGTATGCCACTCCGGTAGCGACAAAGACTCAGAATCGCCGGAGTTTCAGAGTAAAATATCTATACCTTATTTATATTTGGTGTTCTCTGTCCTTAATAAGAGATGCGAACTCACACCGCGATACTTAGAAGGTGATACCACACAAACGCAGACAGCGTCAGAACTGAAATCTGAAAGCGGAATTACTGTCCAGGAAACAGCCATGTGTTGAACATTGACAACTCGTTAATAACGCCTTCGATCAGATGTGTGCAGAATCATATGACGTCACTACACGACGTCACAATTTTCTGTGTAAATTGTAATGTCAAGCGCGTTCTCTTTTTGCTTCTCCGTTATGGATATATTCCAATGTCATTGCAAGCATTTACCCGCATTCGTGTCCACGGTACGGATAATTTTTTTAACATGGACAAATCCGCATCTTTTTTAACACGAAACCATTACACACTTAGTCATTTAACTGACTTGACACTAACATGGTCCTTGTATAATCATACTCCTTTTGACGCAATGTGCTAAACACACAATATGAAAACATTGTTTATAGGTAAAATTGCTAATACATGGGGAAGGGCCTACTATGAAGTTACATAAAAAAGACAACCAGTTTGGAAAACGGGAGTCCGCGAAGACGGCGAAATATTATTATCTCACATTTGCAGACCTCATAACTCAAAGTGGGAGACACGTAAGAGTCTTCGCTGGGGAGTAAAACTATCATAACAAGGGGTGCCTTCCCTCCATTTTTCTCTATGCACAGGGCTGGTTAAACCCCGCTCCACCCTTTCCTGCCGTCGCTGCTGTGGCTAGTTAGCCGCAACGTGTAGACGTATTGTACGCATACTGCCAGAAGTATCTATTACCATATGTGTGTGTGTGTGTGTGTGTGTGTGTGTGTGCGTGCGTGCGTGCGTGCGTGCGTGCGTGCGTGCGTGTGTGTGTATGCTTTATATATACTCATCTTTCGATGTATATAAAGCATATATATAATATATATACACACTATATATATATATATATATATATATATATATATATATATATATATATATATATATATGTATATATGTATATATATATATATGCTTTATATATACTCATCTTTCGATATATATATATATATATATATATATATACATGTATATATATATATATATATGTATATATATATATCGAAAGATGAGTAAATATAAAGCATATATATATATACATATCTATATATATGCCTATATATATATATATATATATATATATATATATGCCTATATATATATATATATATATATATATATGTATATATATACATATATATATATATATATATATATATATATATATATATATATATATATATATATATATTTATATATATATATATATATATATATATATATATATATATATATATATATATATATATATATATATATATATATCAAGACTAAAGCATAGATATTGTTATAGGATTACAAGTAATTACATTCGGTTTCATAATTAAATGAACTTTTCATACAAGCGACTGCAGCCCAACTGTTTGTGTCAGCGTTGGTTGATTGTAAATATTTCGT
Organism: Lamellibrachia columna; assembly: GCA_963662155.1. NCBI lineage: Eukaryota > Metazoa > Annelida > Polychaeta > Sabellida > Siboglinidae > Lamellibrachia > Lamellibrachia columna. The sequence goes on from OY759262.1 coordinate 64,198,186, forward strand.
CATGTTAATTATTGCATTTAATCGACAGATAACGTCATTCTTCATTTAAAATAATTATATATATTGTTAACAATGCTTTTATCTACTTGGCATGTCATTGACAATGTCACACACACATAATATATATATATATATATATATATATATATATATATATATATATATATATCAAATGCATGTCGGTCACCTCTGGATGGAAATCTTTCAGTTTATTCAAACGCAAAGCCATTTTCCAGGATTGCATACAAATGGTATGAGCTCGCATTAAAATGCAAATGCAGATGTTTGGGTTATGCATTTGTAGGTGCATCTGATTTCATTTAAACTGTTTTTGTTTTATAGTGAATGTGTGTAAATAGATAAATGTAGTAAATAGATAGATGTAGATAAATATGAATTTTAAAAACTATGCATGCATGGTAGGTCCTACACAATATGAGGCTTACTAAGCAATAGTAAAATCAAATATTTGTGGGTCGCATTCAAATGCAAATGCACTCAAAATGCCACTGCATGGCTGAATTTGAATGCGCTTTCAAATCCTCAACATATACAGTCTAAAGCATTTTCATTATTGTTAACGAGCTTGGATGATGCCAGATCAGAGTGCTTCACACTGAATTCTATAAACACACCTCCAAAATTACATCCCATGCCTTTCTACATCCCCTAACCCCACTAAATTGCACTACTACATTTCTTCTCTTTTTCATGCTGCCAAATATTACCCCCAAAATTACAAAATCTTCACGCAAATGAAGGTGGTCATTAAATAGAAGAAGAAGACACGTTTCTCTCACGATCGCCAGGGATTTGTGTTTCGGGGAATACCCGACAGGTGTCGCAAATGTCGACTTCGCGTGCATGCGGGCGATAAATGACCGCCGAACGGAGAAATGGCTTTTGCTTTCAACTTCAAAATGCAAGATGAAGCACATAGCTGTAATGACGTAAAACGTACGGCGTGAAATTCTGAGTAAAATAGTCAATATTAAAGGGGAAGTCACTGCCAAGCACTAAAATCTAAGACTAAGTTGTTATTGCCTGGCATTATTCAGCTTTGTTGACGTTTTCGTTGATCGCCTCTCATGATTCATGGGTACCCCTCATCACTGCCGTCAACAGCCCAGCCCGACTTTAGTCGTTTTATGGTTTTACTAGCTGAGATTGCTGAGTAAAATGCTCGTGATTTGTCATTTTGTTTGCCTTGCATTATTACACGCTCTGTTTGTTTAAACAAGCCAAGGCTTTAAACAAAGGCTGTGCCATACCGTATCAGATCCTGGAATTTACCATTCAATTTTACTCCCCACTGAAAAAAATATAAATAAGACTCCGTTCAATTCATCCATTCCAGCCAGCCGTAAGCATAGTCTATCTTGCTCCACCATCAACTCTATGGCATCATCCCACCTCCTCTCACTGTAGGGCAGGCCTATCTGAATTTTAGTCACATTTTCACAATTTAGAAACAAAATATTTATAATGTTTCTATTAAATTGTGAACGATCTGCGTGTACACCACAAACTCCTATGTTAGCCCCAGAAGTGGCTGTATGGTGTAAATCCACCGAATACATAACATGGACATAGAAATACAAAATCATTATCTTTTTGTCATAACATATTTATTACAAAAGTTTGTCATAATTGGAAGTTGTCTTAGTGTGGTCACTAACAACATTTTTAATGGATGAGGCTATCTGCAGAGCAGTTCTGCAAATTACAGCCAAAAAGTCTTATTCGCAGAGCGGCTCTGTGAATTATGGTAAAAAATATTCTTATTCGCAAAGCAGCTCTGTGAATTACGACAAAAGTTATTCTTATTCAGACCAGTCTGTGAATTACAGCAAATTGTAATCTTATTCGCAGAGCAGCTCTGTGAATTATGGCAAGTTATTCTGCAAATTATGGGAGGACTGATTACGGAAAGAGTTATTCTTATCCGCAAAGCAGCTCTGTGAAATACATACCCCCGGTAGTTATTATTAGGCCATGGCTATGCATATGTGAATCGTACCTTCAGACTGCTACGCTAGTCTAAAAGTGTGGCAATCATTCTGCACATGCTTTTTGATTACATGTTACGTGATCCAGATTTGTTAGCACTATAGAGGGAGGTTGGGAGCCCTGCCACACCCCGTCACTATTATATAGGGAATATTATATGTTATATAAATATATGTTGTATTCATGTTGTGTTCATTCATGTATATATATACATATATATATATACATATATACACATATATGTATGAATGAACACAAGGAAGCACTGTAGTAAACCAGGACAGATTTTTATTAACTAATAACCATGCATACATTTTACAATGTGAAATCCTGACTACAGTCTATTTTTTATTGATGACTTGAGTACATAATACACAAAAGTCAAACTCATGTGCATAGCAGACTAGCCCAAATACTAACAACTGAGATCACATTACAACATACTAACTTTATAATAATGTTAATTACATTTTTAGTCCTTGAACGAACACAACAGAATTGAACGTGGCGAGCCTTGGAATACTCCTCTGATGCAGTCTGGAAATAATTCTAAGTGTCAAAGGTAGCATCTTCTTGCAAAAGAAGAGGCTCCATTGTTGAAAAATGTAAATTAGCATATTTATATACATGTTCATTAAAAGCAACAAAATACATAACGCCTAACGGCAAACATCGTCCCAAAACCCCAACATGCACGAAAGTCCACCCTGCTCAAACTGCATTCGGCAAGAAAATGGTGCACTGCGATTGGTTGAGCAGCTCTGTGCATAGTCAGAGTGATTAGTAATATATATGACAAACAAAGTACTGAAAATTGTAGATGACTCGGAAGTATTCAGAAATATTAAAAATTATACAGATAAACAAAGTTTACAGGATGATCTAGATAAATTGGTTAAATGGTCTGAAAAAATGGCAACAGTTATTACATTTTTGAAAGTGTAAATGCATAAACATAGGTCATGGAAATATGCGCATAGAATATACAATGGGGGATGCTGTACTAGGTAGAACCAGGACCTAGGTGTAACATTTAGTGCTGACATGTAAGTTTAAAAGCAATGTGGGATTACTGCTTCATATTCTATGACAACTTAGGAGAACTATCACATATAAAGAGAAACAGTTAATTGTGCCCTGCACAAAGCGATAGTTAGCCTACATTTGGAATATTGTATACATGAAGGCCATATTGTAAGAAGGACATAGACAAGCTAGAAAGAATACAACGAAGAGCAACTAAAATGATTCTAGAATTGAGAGACCTTATTTATGGAAACGCTTATTGCAATGTGGTTTGACAAAACTAGAGACCAGGAGATTAAAAGGATACAAAATAGAAGTGTTAAAAATAGTGAATGGTTATGAGGATATTGCTAGGAATATGTTCTTCCAACTTAAAGAAAGCAGTAGAACCAGAGGACACAAAGCAGCATTAGTGAAGGAGCAGTGTAGTTTGGACATGAGAAAGTACTCTTTCTCACAGAGGGTGATAAATGAATGGAACAAACTGCGAAATGATTGTGTTAAATGTTAATGGTTATAGTATCAATATGTTTAAAAATAGAATTGATAGATATCTGATAAGGATGGACTATATACAGATGATGACATTGTTGGACTCTCGATAAGCCAGTGGCTTCCTTGTCTACTTGCCATCTGGAACTTGTTATTTTGGATATCATTCTTGTTCAATCTTGTTAAAAGTGTACTCACAATCAATTATTTTCGTGGAATACTCGACAGATGTCGCAAATGTTGATTTTTCGTGCACGCGGGTGATAAATAATCACTGAATGGAGAAATAGCTTGCTTTCAACTTCAAAACGCAAAACAAAGCACATAGCTGTAATGATGTAAAACGTATGATGTGAAATTCTGAGTAAAATAGTCAATATTAAAGGGAAAGTCACTACCAAGCACTAAAGTCTAAGACTAAGTTGTTATTGCTGGCATTATTCAGCTTTGTTGACATTTTCGTTGATCGCCTCTCATCATGGGTCCCCTCATCACTGCCGTCAGCAGCCCACCCGACTTAAGTCATTTTATGGTTTTACTAGCTGAGACTGCTGAGTAAAATGCCAATGTACTCGCAGTCAGTTTTTTCTAGCACATTTCTTCTATTTCATGGTGAAATTATACAGATATTATGTAACAGAATACTCATTAAAGAAGTGTTAAAATTGTATGCAATTAGCTCCAATGTAAATCTGCATTGAAGCTGCTAGATAGACAAGTTAATTCTGGTGCTGCAGGAGGTATGCCCCTACTGGGACATTCATGTATGTCTGGGGGGGGCATCCTATAGGGTGAACATTCATGTATGTCTGGGGGGGGGCAGCCTATAGGGTGAACATTCTCATTTAAGTTATTTATTGCTCCTAATTGTGCTTACGGTTTGGAAATGTTTTGTAATTTTTTTGTATTTTGTAATAATTGTAGTGACATGTCTCCTCCAAGTGCCATATACATCCTAGTCCATCCTGGAGAACGGCAGAATGCTTCTCATAGAAAATAAATTATATATTTGTTGTTGATAAATAACATCAAACCAAGTAAAAAATGTGTAATAGTAACTGCTGTCGTTTACTAACAACAGTTGTCACAAGTTTGACAAATACAGCACTGTATCACTTACATTTTATTTTGTTGTAGAGTGCCAGAAGACGCCTGAGCCCACAGATGACAAGGTGCTCGACGTGGAAGCAAGAGAACTCTTCATTCAGCCCAAATTTGTGAGACTGCCTTTTAACAGCAAACTAGTTTAATATGTAGGCAATGAATCTACCATTCTGTATATTGTATATTGATACAACTTACAACCCACAATTTAATATGTACTTGAATTGGTAAACATCTAATTTTAGTGGCCCTCCAGTTTAAATGTTTGATGACTGAGTTGTTGAGTTTCAGGAGACTGCTGACGGTGAATACAAGTATCTCGAAGTATCTGACGGTTCTGTCAGTTTGCTCATCAAACATGTCACTGGCCATCAGGCAGAGACACAATTACAACAATCAGTGCTGCCATCTGGTGATAAACCTAACATTATCGGCGCACTAGAAAACAATCTTGATGTCTTGCCAAATGTCTATGAAGGTAAACAGTTGATGCTAACAGCCACCTGTGGGGATGTCCATGTGATCAATATAATATATTAATCATACTGATCAAAGAAATATAACTTATGTTAATAACAAGCAAGTACAGAAAATATATATATTTTCTGCGCATTGCATTGACAAATTATTGAATTTTTAATAAAGGTTTGAGAATATTATTCTCAAACTTAAAATTTTCATTGTAAAGCACATATTTTCTGCACTTGTGACATAAGTTATATTTCTTTGATCAGGCTAACTGCAGTCAATTATGTTATTTTTTATGTAACTTGAGAACACAAGTTGACTACTGGTTATCTCCTGCTACATTGATGATTTCAAAAACGAATTTGAATAAATGAGCTATTCAGTTTAAATTGTTTAAAATGAACCATCAATGAACTAATTCTTCTGTGTTGCATAAAGGTGGCCTCAAGATATGGGAATGTTCCGTTGATCTGACACACTACTTGTTTACACTTCCCCGTTCACACCTAGCAGGGAAGAAAGTGCTAGAGGCATGTAGTGGTTTACTCATTGCTTCCCTTTATACATAATATATATTAAAGGTACCAAGTCTGATAATTTGTTATCATTAAATCATGTTATGTATTATCGTCAAATCATGTTATGCATTATAAACAATCTATTCTAAGAGAGACCCATTGCAGAGATCAAGTCAGTGACTAGTGCAGTGGAATTACAGACAGCAGTACGGGAAGGAACCACCATTGCAACCAACTACTAGGTGACCAAGTTGGTAAACGTGCACCGAGCCTTCCTTCCACAGTTGCCATTTTTCTGGTTTTATTTTCTGGAAAGAAAACTATTAATATAAACTCATTGAGTTGGGCTACAAGTTGGGACATAATACAGGCTGCTATATCTGTTAGTTACTTTCATTCAAAATAGATTCAATATAATTTAAGAACAAACTGTACAACAAAAGCAGTATCACCATTAGGTTGTATGCATTGCTGACATTTCTCATTGAATGTGGACTTGTTTTGTCCCATAGCTGGGCTGCGGAGCCGGTCTGCCTGGAATAGCGGCCTACTTGCGGGGGGCCAGTCACGTCCACTTTCAGGATTATGTAAGTCATCTTTTGGTGGGTAGCCATTTTATTATTATACAAATTATTATATTTCTTTGTCCTTTGTATATGGAGTGTTTAGTCAACTTAGGTTTATTTACTTGTCAGTAAGATATAGTCATTTGTAGGAACTATTCCCCAAAACATGCCGATTTGCATGAGTTCAAAATACATGATTGTTTTGTCACGTGTACATTACATACAATATTTCACTTACTAGTTTGCTAATTTGTGATATAAAAGCATGTGAAATGTTCTTTGATGTTCGTACTCTTTGGGTATTTGAGAAGTTTCAACTTGAAATTACATGATTGTCAAGTTTAAAACAATTCAAAAGAGAATACAAGAGTTGTCATTACTCAATACATATTTGTAAAGTTTTAACTGTATAATGGAAACCATGAATCTTTTCAAGACTGATGTTACTTATGATTTTTTTATGATTTTAAACAACTAGTGTCACTACATCGACTGTATTAACAAACACGTAATTATGAATTTAACTGCATTTTATCAAAAGAATAACCTCATCATACTGTGTACTTGTACATGTGTGTGTTCAGTAAACTTTGATTCAAGTCTGAGCAGCATTACCTGGTTTCAGAATGAAGAAGTACTGAAGTTGGTGACATATCACAACGTACGGTTAAATTCACCACACTCGAGTGACGTGACACAAAAATGTCGATTTTTCTCCGGGGACTGGGCCAGTGTCGACCAGGTCCTTCAGCGGGATATCGCAGGGGAGGATGGAAACAGGTCAGGTCCCATTATTCCCACTTCAACAAGACTGAACACTCACATGACTGTTACTGTAAGACAGTGTGATGATGTTGAAACAAATGTAGCCATGGCAACTTTGGGTGAATTACTGAATGTAGATGTGCACTTCCACAAAACTGGGCAACAGAATGTTTATGGTGCCCCTGTAACTTACATAATTGTAAGATAATTTAATCTAATTGATAGATCTTTCAACATAAAGGACTTGTCTTTTTGACCAAATTGTCTGTCCCATTTAAAAATAAAAGATTTCAATGTTCTGTAAATTATGGAGTCCATCTTCAAATCCCTCCATAACTTGAACCTCATTTTCTTTTCCATTTGCTGTATTAAAGATGTCCCACAAACAAATATGCACCATTAGAACATTCATGTTGATAGGAAATGTTTTTGTTAAGAAAGTGACTTCATGGATACTGTGTAACTTAACAATTCAGCACTCAACATTACATTGTATAAGACAGTGAAAAGGTTTTCTTTTTAATCTCATAGTTGGTACCCTCATCTCCTGCGATATTGTAACGTTGCTAGGAAGCCAAGTTTTAGTCATTTTCTGCACTTCTAGCTCCTGGTAGTTTTTTAAATGCATTTGTCTTCATTCTGTTGCTCAGTATTGTGGAAGTGCACAGATATACTAGAAAAGTCTAGTTAGTTGTAATTATTAGGTACAAAAATGTTGCCAGTCAGTTTTATCGGAAGTTTATCATATGGAAGTATTAAAACAAATTATCTGCCAACTATGTTAAAGCTTGCAGTGGGAACGCAAACAGACATCTAATGTGGTTGGGCTACACATTAAGCATGGTATATTCTTGGTAAGCCAATGACTTCCATGTAAACATGTTGTCTGAAGCTTGCTGTTTTCAATTACAGCACTGGTAGATCTTGCCTTGTTAAAGACCACTGGCAGCATGATCTCTTGTTAAACTGAATCACATTTTTAACATTGCAGATATGACATCATTCTGACGTCAGAGACGATATACAGCACAGACTCACATCTCAAGCTGCACCAGACAATGAGAGAATTACTGAAGTCCACAGGCGTGGTGTATCCTTTCTCTGTTTGCTCATGTGTGTTTAAATGGAATGTACAACAATATTTACTCGTCAAACAGACGACTGTTTAATGAGACTTTGCGACACAAATTTATTAGTATTTATAACTTCTCGGTTGGTTAATAATAATATCCATACAAAACGTTTCACCATCGTGGTCTTTTATTTCTTACTTACCTACCCTAAAATGTTTATTAATTGATATAGCACCAAATCTATACAGTGATATGTATGTAACTGGAAACACATATATTATTCAGTTAGGCCTTAGTTACTTATCCTCTTTGTACCTATTTGGTGCATAAGGCCACTGTGCAGAGATACAGTATTTTATTATTTCCAGAGATGGAGGTAACTTTCAAATACCTCTTTGTTTTTATGAACATTTAAAAATAATTTATTTACAATTATTTGTAACAATAGGAATGGGTTGCAACTGTTTACGTTGACACTTAAAGTTGCATAAGTAGTTGTGATTCCTCTGTGTGCACTCTTTGACTTCTGCATTAGATACCTAGCGGCAAAGACATACTACTTTGGAGTTGGTGGTGGAACAAGAAGTTTTGAAGACCTGGTGAGACGGGAAGGTGTCTTCTCTTCAACAGTAGTTCAAGAGTTTGCAGAAGGTTTGTCAGGCATACTTCTCTGTGATGTCATTTAAAGGACACTCCTCAGTTTTATTTGCTTGTTTCATTTTAACCTATCTAGTATCCACTACAACATGCTAACTCATTTGTATACAAATTTGTTATTCACGTTTGGTGAAATCGTCCGACAAATGATAAAATAGTTTTGTACCAGATCTGGTCCAAATTATGCAAAAAATTGCAGTTTTAATTGTTACTCCTCGTCTTTGTCTTTTCTTACATTTGATTTAAAAGTAATTTATCCATAAATATGATGATTTATCCTGCAAATGTATTGTAAACTGATTATGTTTTTTGTACAGTGCAATGGACCTTATTATGTGACAATAAAAATGTCAGTATTATTTGAGTTTTGCTAATTTTTTGTATACTGGTAATTTGTGTATGCCAGTTTATTTTGTTGAATATGGTGTAGTATTATGTAATGTGAACTGTTTGTTGGAAATAAAAATATAGATTAATTGATTGACATGTTGCTTTTGTAGGTGTTCAGAGAGAGATTCTGCAGCTGCGATTTAAAGGTGGAATGAGATGACATTGTATCTTAAGTATTTGCCAAACCAACTACTTTAGGTATATATTCTGTGACAGTGTGTTTGCAGTTATTGTTTATATAACAGCAATGAGATTAACTTGTGAATGAACACTACATCTGATCAGTTATTTTATTTATTTAAAAAAAATGATGCAGTGATATTACTGCTCTTCTGCTTTCTGATCGAAGGTCATCGGCATACATCATATGATTCATTATAGTTCCTGCATAAAGACAACCAATTTGTAGTTTATTCAAATTTACACTTAAGTCATCCATGTAAATGTTCAAAAGATGTAGAGAAAGGATTCCACCCTGCTTAACACCGTTTGAAACGGTTAACAATTATGAGAAGCTACAACACCATCTGACAGTGAATTTTTTAGTTCTGTAATAAAGAATGCGCACAATTAAAGGACATCCCCGGTCAGTTAGTTTGGTGAATAGTTTACTATGGTTGACTTTGTCAAAGGCCTTAGAGGCATCCAGCATAGTAACATACATAGATGAGCCATTCGCTATGTAGTGTCGAAAGAGTTCTTTTAATAAAAATATGAGCATTTCAGTTGAGTGATGCTTTTTAAATCCAAATTGGTTTATACATGTAGTTAACAAATCAGACAGGTCACCAGCCTTATTTTTAATTATGGGAGATATGATTGTAATCATAGCATCCGGTAAAAAACTGTGAATTAACATGCTGCTATATAACAGTGACATGAGAACATGAAGTTTTTCATTTGCATATTTAAAATGTTTGTTACACTATCATAACCCGGGGCTTTGCTTATAGGTATTGCATGTATTATATCTTGAATTTCTGAACATTAACAATCATTTGAACATTAAACTGTACATTGCTACAGTATTCATTGATGAACCCACATATTCTTTACATTTTCCACACCAGAAGCACCACCAACATTGCTAGGATTTGGCAACCTGGCGTTATTCATGTTTTATGTCCTTCCAGAAGCTTTTGAAGGTCATTATTAGAAATTTAGAAGCAAGTCATTCACCTTTAAGAATTTCAAATTTTTGTTCAGTCTTTTGTTGCGTTTAAAATGAGCACGTCTAATTATATCATACAAGGGACTATGGCGAGGACTCCCAGCAGACTGTCAGATGAGAAAGGATTCTCTAGCAGCTTGGTGGGAGTCTCTGACTAGGTCGTTCCAGGCAAGAACAGTATACTTAGAAGACGTGTTGTTAGCCTTAGTAGGGATTACCTCGGCAGCATCATTGAGTGATTTTATAATATCATTGTAAAGTTTGCTTAGCAAAGTGCGATGGGCTTCATCATTACAATTAGGGTTAGTACATCTTAAAACCTCATGAGGTACATCAATAGCAGATAAAAGCAAACCAGTTTGTGTATGATAGTTATGGAGATCCTGGGGTGATGCAGCATTCCACACAGGACAAGGTGCTTGAATTTGCTCCTGTATGGGGGCCTCGGAAGAAGGTAATAACTTGGCATATATAGTAAAGCATAGAGGTCAGAAATGGTTGGAAGACAATCATATTTAACTTCCATATCAAACATTGATGAGTGACTAGAGTGGATGGTGAGCACGTTGTCGAGCCAGCTCCTTGAGCCGTGCGCATCACTAACATAAGTAAAAGCATCAGAGGAGAGAAGCAATGTGTCACTTGGAATAAGGTGACAGTCGTTTATAAAAGCATTGAAAAATGGCGTAAAAAGACTGGGCTTCTTAGTATCCGCATTAAAATTGCCAATGATGAATATATTGGTTGATTCAAATGAATCGCTTATGGCCTGGATTTTGCCTAAAATTTCTTGATATTCATTAGCGTTGTCATCAGTCTGATATGGTAGATAGACATTAAGAAGTAGAATAGTGGCATTAGAGCTGGTAATTTGTAAAAAAAAAAAGGTACTCCAGGTACGTTCTTATATAGCACGGTGTCCAGTCCGCTCAAAGTGCTTTACACTTCACCCCCTGGCAGACCTGTTCATTCCAAGGCCATCTCAACTTCTCTGGGAAGCATTCAGCCATGCTGCAATTGCGCGAAGACTATTCGTTCACATTTCCACCACCGTCTGTATTTGTAGACCCAGGAATCTCTTCTCATCAACATAAATCAACGGTTCAATAGAGGTCGAGTGAACGCCTTCATAACAAGCAGAGTCCACCAGGAGGACGTCCACTCAAACCATCACTGTAATCAATGGAACTAATTCCTCTGGCGTTAAAGTCAGAGTGAACAGAATTAAGAAAAGAAAGGCTCTGTTTAGAGAGCCAGTGTTCCTGCACAGCAAGTATTTCTAAAGAGTTTGAAATGTCAACCATGTCAAAAGCTCTGTGCCGCTTCAAAAGGTAATCAAATTCTTGGGTTGATTAGGAGAAATATAACATAAAAGGAAAACAACTAGTTATACCTCTGTATAAAGCAATAGGTAGGCCTCTTTTAGAGTACTGTATTCAAGCTTGGAGACCATATCGTAAGAAGGATATAGGTATGCTTGAAATAGCACAGAGAAGAGGAACTAAAATGATTCCAGAACTGAGAGACCTTAGTTATGAAGAACGACTGAGAGAATGTGGCTAAACAACCTTAGAGACAAGGCGGTTAAGAGGAGATCAAATTTAAGTTTCTAAGATTGAATGGGTATGAAAATATTGATAGCAATATTTTTTTCTCACTCAAGAAAGATAATAGAACTAGAGGACATGAGGTAACATTAGTAAAGGATCACTGTAGATTGGATATCAGGAAGTTCTCTTTCTCACAGAGAATAATCAATGAATGGAACCAATTATCAACAGATTGTGTAACTGCTAGCAGTATGTTTAAAAAAGGTTGACACATGTCGGGAGGGCGGGTTACAAATATATTCGAAATTGTTGGACTCTCGACAAGCCAAAGGCTTCCTTGTCCACTTGCCATCTGGGCCTTTACCTTGGATGGCAATCTTGTTAAATGAATATACACCCAAACAATAACTTAATTGGGTGAGCTTGTGGAAGACGAACCGCTGAGCCATTCACTGAGCCATTATGAATGGCTCAACGGTAGAATGTTCGTCTTCCATGCGGAAAGCGCGTTTGGTTCCCGCCTAGAGCAACTTTTAGTTAGACAGAATTATTTTACCTTTCTGTCGGCCATTCTGTTATATTTATAACATGCCACTCTGCTGTCAACAGCGGGAGCCCAGTGCCATTCCTGATATGGTCACTCCATCTCTTCAGTGGTCTTCCTCTCTTCTCTGTCCATTGAAGTCTTGTTTGTTTGCTTGCCTAAAGATGTCCTCTTTGCGTACGACAAACATGCCGAAAACACCTGAGTCTTCTGTGTCTTCTGACAACTGAAATAGATTCAGGGGTAAGTGTCCTCCCTGATTTCGATATTTTGTAGTCTGTCCGCCTGGTAACACCTCCAATAGCAGCGTTTCTCAAAGACATGACTTAATTTCAAGTATTAATTTGTTAATTGAATTCACTCAATTAAATTAATTTAATAAATTTATAGTAACAGAAAGGCTAGTTTAATTCAATTAATTTACTTTACCAAAATCCGTTAATTTAATTGAAATGTGAGGTTATCTTAATTTAATTTGAGAATTTGTATATACATGGACATATATATATATATGTGTATATATATATATATATATGTATGTATGTGTATATATATATATATTATATATATATATATATCGATGTCCGCAGGAGTTAGTTTATACCGCTGAGCCGTTCAATTTCACCCGACTAAGTTATTGTTTGGGTGTATATTCGTGTCAGTCTTGACCTACAGTACAAGTGGTGCAACCCAGCCTCGAGAAAACGGGGAGTTTGTAGAAACGCGGGAGACGCCACTCAGCCTCAGTCGCTAGAAACGCTACAGTACGTAGTTCAGCGGTTACCGCTAGAAACGCTACAGTACGTAGTTTGGCGGAAACGCTTCTCTGAGTGGCGCCACTGTTGGGGAGTGTGGGATTTTAAGTACATTTCCGCCACCTACCGGATAATCATGAGATACTTTTGAGGTCATTAAACAACAGATGGCGAAGGTGAATATATCTGAACCATCTCCACCTGGGGACTAACCATGAACTATGTATTTATGCACTCAAATAGCTTATTGTTCTGATACGCTACAGCTACTCAGATTTCGCCACAACGTGATAATAATGTTCGGTACTTAGTAACTGAATTGTCCGCGCTTTGCAGATATGACTTTTTCCTTGGCAAAGGGAAATATTTTAATTTCTATTATGCAAACATTTCCCACCAGGTTGCGCTAAAATACTAATGCCCTAAACGCGGAGTCATGGTTGGTTATTTATGTCATGCACAGTTGCTTACAGTGTAAATAATGGATGCGAACGACCGATTGACTGAGTTGGGTTTTAGTCCGCAGAAGGAGTTAGTTTACAATCGGTTATTGCCTTATGCTGACAAGTTGGACGATGAATCCTCCGAGCAACTTGCCCTCATCAAAGCCAACTTGGGAAGAGCGATCCAGCTTCGCGATCTGAAAATCGGAGCTACACATTGGACATGTCAACTCGCCAAGTACGTTGGGCATTTAATTCCCTGTATTGCATGTGGGGGGTAATTAACGGAGTTTTCAGTAAAGCAAAAACCGTCGTACACTGTTGTTGGAAAAATCGCTGACAAGAAATTTTACTACTTATATTTTCTTAGAAAACAGATTTATATAACCAAATAACGTATCTGATAAGATCACAACTAAACCAAACACGTCCAATGTATTTCAAGGCTATTTATAAGTTACAAGTTACATAAGTTATGGATGTCCTTTAAGAGTTATATAAATTGTCTTTGGAGCAGGTTAATAATTATTAAGGTTCCACCCAGATAAATGTAATTTAATGCATGTAGGGAAAAAAATACAGCGAGAGTATGCATACATTGATACAACCTAAAGATAGATAATACTGCCCATGAATTAGGAGGAATAGAAGAACAAAAAGACATTGGGGTTATAATTGATTAAAAACTAGAATTTGATAAAAAATCGACCAAAAAATAAAGCAAATAGTATCATGGCAGTTATTAGAAGGTCCTTTACAACTCTAAATCAACATAATTTTGTGCCATTGCATAAAGTTTTAGTTAGGAGTCATCTAGATTATGCAATATCAATATGGTCCCCTTATAAACAGAAATACAAAGATGCCATCGAAAATGTGCAAAGACGTGCAACAAAGCAGCTTCCTGGTATGAAGAATATTCCTTATAAGGAAAGACTTCAGAGATTGAAACTTCCTACACTGGCATATAGACGAACTCATGGTGATATGATTGAGGTATATAAACTGCTCCATGGGAAATATGACAGTGATGTATGTAACATTATTAAGTTGCACAAAGACAATGATACAAGGGAAGGAACAAGGGGTCATAGTTTGAAATTGTTTATAGAACGTGCTTGTACAAATGTTAGAAAAGAAAGCTTCTCACTTAGAATTACCAGATTATGGAATGATCTACTGGAAGTAGTTGTAACTACCCCAAGCGTCAACTCATTTAAAAAATGTCTAGATAGACATTGGAATACTGAGGAGTTTCTCTACAAGTACAAAGCTGCCTTGCCAGGAAGTCATAGAGCATTCCAAGGGAAAGTTCAAGATCTGACCACCGAGGCCACCGCCTACGGTAGAACCTAAGTAAACCTAAGTAAGCAAATTTAGACAAATTTAACTTGTCGTTTTGTCACCACAGATACAGAGCAGGGAAAGGAGATGCATGTCCACACACCTTTGAAGGTATTATGTTTACATGTAGGCCCCTAACAGTGATGCACATTGGGCTCAGACATCGGACACACACCGATTAAACTTGAAAATGTCCTATCGATGTGGCCTTGATCAGGTCATTTTTATCACTGTGGACACTGAGAACAACTTTTACCGAACACAGGAGTTCATTTACTACTTCGGCTTCTCGCTATTCAGCTGCGTCTGCAATTCATGCTAATGCGTCGTCTATTTCTGGCCCTGAAGTAGGCACTTCAACAATATTAGACATTTTAAAAATGCAAAGTACTTCTGCTACTAAGCAATTAGGGGTGCTGTTTTATAAAATAAATTAATTCACTAGCCGCTAGGGTTGCTGCTAGCGCCAAAACTGTCCAATAAGGGGCGTTCCATTAGTGCAGTCATTATCCACCAAGTGGCATGCTCGAAATACTTCCGTTATTATGTACTTTCAAGATGTTCTGGCTTAAGTTCTTCGGTATACCAGTTCTTCCATTGGTTTCGGTTATGCGATCTCAGCCAGTCTAGATCTTGCTGGTTTCAAATACGCTTGCTGACTTCCTGCAGACCTTTGTCGAGGGCAGTTGGGTATGTTCATGGACGCCCTCGCCAGCCAGCAACATCAGTGGATGTGAAATATTGGTCTATGCCAATGGGCAGCTGCAATGTTTGGTGCCTGTTTTAGTATCTAATTTGTTACCAATGTGCCAAATCATTAAAAGTGGTGCTGATTGCAATATGGTATTGTATGTGAATGAAGAATAAAAAAATTTCACCCCCATGTGATTAATATCTTGGTACTAAAATTTTGGTGCCTCTCTGTTTTAGTATCTAATTTGTTACCAATGTGCCAAATCATTAAAAGTGGTGCTGATTGCAATATGTCATTGTATATAATATAATTGCAAAACTTTGTTTTTATTAGTATTGTTTTTTATAACTACACTGAATTGCATGCTGAAT
This sequence comes from Lamellibrachia columna, assembly GCA_963662155.1. Classification (NCBI taxonomy): domain Eukaryota; kingdom Metazoa; phylum Annelida; class Polychaeta; order Sabellida; family Siboglinidae; genus Lamellibrachia; species Lamellibrachia columna. Next base: position 64,214,127 of record OY759262.1, read on the forward strand.
ACTGAACTAGTTACTACTTCTGCTCAAATCTCAAAGTGCAACCAAAATCAATGAGCATCTTTATGGTAGAATATCCTATTGTTTTTGTGGAGTCAGGACATTGTGTGATTTGTGTCCTATTGATTTCAGAGGTTCAGGACATTTTGTCCTACCACTTTTCAGCGTGCATCACTGCCCCAATTATTACATATGTCTACACCATACCACTGTGTTATCTACACCATACCACTGTGTTATCTACACCATACCACTGTGTTATCTACGCCTACTAATTCCAACTGGGACAGAGCTGTGCCACATGTAATATGCTACCAGTTGGCGAAGATAATTTATTGATGACATTGAGGTTTATTTGTGCCATAACAACAACAATAACAACAACAACAACAACAATAAAACACAGTTTGGCATCTGTGCATATGTGTGCACATATTATTGTGGGCATGACTTGTGTTCTAGTACAAATTTAATGTAACATTACGTAAACATTTTGATTTAAATGTTTTATTTGATAATTGATTAAGGACATTACACATAAAATCAACCAAGAAAAGGCCAGAATGTTCCGATTTTAATGTAATTTGCAGACATGTTGGACATGATGTGACATTTATTTAAGCCAAATTTCAGACTTGTAAGTGAAATAGTTTTGAGTTATTGCATATTAATGATAAACAATTGCAAAAAATTTATGTTACCTTGTAATACATATCTAGACATAACTTTGGTCGTAATGGTCCTAAAGTCCTGGTTTTGGTCTTAAGATAAAGCTAAAACATTGTTCTATCAATTGATCAACAAGTATCATACACAAAATTAGAATGGGACCTTGAAGAGATCATGAGAGACAGTAATTTAAAGTGAGCTTTTTTGACAATTTTGCATTACATCTAAACATGTATGTAGACGTAACTTTGGCCCTAATGGTCCTAAAGTCTTGGTTTTGACCTTAAAATAAAGACATTGCTCTATCCAGAGATGTACATCATGTGGCAGTCTAAAAAAGTTTTTACAATGGTCAGTTAGGTCACTGACCTTGACATTTGACTTGATATACCCAAAATGAGTAAACTCTGATTTTGATAAAATCCGACCATTAGTAAGGTTGCATCAACAAGTTCTATTAAACAAAAATTAGAGAGATAACAACTTGAAGTTAGGATGGTGGCAATGTTCACGCAAATTTAGGTTCTGCAGTCTAATTTAACCAGATACCCTCAGTGTTGTGTGCATTGTCTAAAATTGGTCAAATTTATTTTGATTTGGGTCTAAATAACACAATGTGCTTTGATCATCTGTTTTTGTCTGTTTTTTTTTTAATGCAATGTTTCTTCCTGATTTTGGAGCAATTGCCCACTAACAGGTTAACAGTCCCACCAGAAGAGCTGGCATCATATTGCAACTAGTCTGGGAGGGTTTCAAATAACAGCGCATTTGGAGGCATTCTGCTTGGCTTTGTGACAATGGAAGTGTCAGTGGTAATACACAGCACAGGGCCCAAGGATCTGGTATCTGGCACCATATCAGCCCAATGGGTGCCATCATTACAATAGGATTTACAATCCTACAGGGTTGATTTTTATCTAAAACCATGGGCTTAGGTGTTAGTCTTATAGTGTGGAGCACTTTAAGTGATAGTGGTGATGGCTCCCAAGAAAAAATCTATGCCTAATCCTGAGTGTTGCAATCTGTTTAAGAATCATGGAAGCAGGGTTAAGGGTGTGTGACTGATATCTAGACAATTGATGGAAAGGGATCCAAGCCTGGTGCTTCGAGTTGGAAACAAGCGAATTCAAATACAAAAGTGCCTTATTCTCTGTAACCTCAGAGACGCATACAAATAATTCACACAACAAAGCACACAGAAGTACGAGTTGGATTTTCCAAGTTTGCAGATCTCCGTCCGAAGGAATGTGTTCTTGCAGAGGCTAGTGGCACACATGCCGTCTGTGTGTACTGTGCATCAGAATGTCAAGTTGATGTGGGTAGGTGCCACGCTTTGTCGTATGACATTGGAGGATATCCCACTGAAGTCCTACAAGCACGGCCTGGCTCAGATGACGTGTAATCCTTCTCTTCCTGAATGTCACATGAGAGAATGTGCACAGTGTCCCCAAAGATCCACCTTCAAAGAACAATTGAATGCACTGATGGAAAGAGAAATGGTAGATGAAGTGCAGTACAAGCAGTGGGTATCGACAGATAGGTCAATCTTAGAAACGATGGTAAAAAAGACCTGTGACACGATTTCATTGCCAAACAACAGAGCAATTTCCAAACAGACGTCAAGGAGAAACTTCAGATGGGTGAATTCCTTGTCCTCCTGGACTTTGCAGAGAATTATTTCATTGGAACAATGCACAGGCCACTATTCATCCATTTGTGTGCTACTACCAGAGCGACAACACACTGCAGCACATCAGTTGTGTGCTACTAGCAGAGGGACAACACACTGCAGCACATCAGTTGTGTGCTACTACCAGAGGGACAACACACTGCAGCACATCAGTTGTGTGCTACTAGCAGAGGGACAACACACTGCAGCACATCAGTTGTGTGCTACTAGCAGAGGGACAACACACTGCAGCACATCAGTTGTGTGCTACTACCAGAGGGACAACACACTGCAGCACATCAGTTGTGTGCTACTACCAGAGGGACAACACACTGCAGCACATCAGTTGTGTGCTACTACCAGAGTTACAACACACTGCAACACATCAGTTGTGTGCTACTAGCAGAGGGACAACACGCTGCAGCACATCAGTTGTGTGCTACTACCAGAGTTACAACACACCGCAGCACATCAGTTGTGTGCTACTACCAGAGTTACAACACACTGCAGCACATCAGTTGTGTGCTACTACCAGAGTTACAACACACTGCAGCACATCAGTTGTGTGCTACTAGCAGAGGGACAACACACTGCAGCACATCAGTTGTGTGCTACTAGCAGAGGGACAACACACTGCAGCACATCAGTTGTGTGCTACTAGCAGAGGGACAACACACTGCAGCACATCAGTTGTGTGCTACTAGCAGAGGGACAACACACTGCAACACATCAGTTGTGTGCTACTAGCAGAGGGACAACACACTGCAGCACATCAGTTGTGTGCTACTAGCAGAGGGACAACACACTGCAACACATCAGTTGTGTGCTACTACCAGAGTTACAACACACTGCAGCACATCAGTTGTGTGCTACTACCAGAGGGACAACACACTGCAACACATCAGTTGTGTGCTACTACCAGAGGGACAACACACTGCAACACATCAGTTGTGTGCTACTACCAGAGGGACAACACACTGCAGCACATCAGTTGTGTGCTACTAGCAGAGGGACAACACACTGCAACACATCAGTTGTGTGCTACTACCAGAGTTACAACACACTGCAGCACATCAGTTGTGTGCTACTACCAGAGGGACAACACACTGCAACACATCAGTTGTGTGCTACTACCAGAGGGACAACACACTGCAACACATCAGTTGTGTGCTACTAGCAGAGGGACAACACACTGCAGCACATCAGTTGTGTGCTACTACCAGAGGGACAACACACTGCAACACATCAGTTGTGTGCTACTACCAGAGGGACAACACACTGCAACACATCAGTTGTGTGCTACTAGCAGAGGGACAACACACTGCAGCACATCAGTTGTGTGCTACTAGCAGAGGGACAACACACTGCAACACATCAGTTGTGTGCTACTACCAGAGTTACAACACACTGCAGCACATCAGTTGTGTGCTACTACCAGAGGGACAACACACTGCAACACATCAGTTGTGTGCTACTACCAGAGGGACAACACACTGCAACACATCAGTTGTGTGCTACTACCAGAGGGACAACACACTGCAACACATCAGTTGTGTGCTACTACCAGAGGGACAACACACTGCAGCACATCAGTTGTGTGCTACTACCAGAGGGACAACACACTGCAGCACATCAGTTGTGTGCTACTAGCAGAGGGACAACACACTGCAGCACTACCAGAGAACACACTGCAGCACATCAGCTATGTCATCATCTTTGACTGCATGAAGCATTTAGTTTGACTGCCCATGTCTCATATAACTATATATAGCACACTTTTGTTCGTATTTCCATAAGTCGATGTATGTATGTAAATATATTTATTTTATGTGCAATATTGGGAAATAAGAACTTTGTTTTTGTTCTATTTAAACTGAACAGATTCCATCTGTTCAGGTACCAGCTGAATGACATTTCACAGCAACATCGCATGGGAAGGGAGTCTGTGAGGGAGTTGGAGGGACAGTAAAACACCTTGCTGCACGAGCCAGCCTTCAGAGGCCATATGACAAACAAATAATGACACCTCGGTATCTGTACGAGTGGGTGCAGAAAATCATCCCAGCTGTGCATTTCCACTACTGCACACAAGAAGAGTACAATGCTGAAAAGTTGTCATTTGGATGACAGGTTTGCTCACTGTAGGCCAATTGTGGGAACTCACAGTTTTCACTCAGCCATCCAATGTCCAAAGCACAAGTCTCCATGCTCCATGATGACATCTGCTTTGATGACATCACAGGGTTTGTCACATGTAGATATGATAGCCAATGGTGGCTGGGCTGTGTATTGGACACTAGTGCTGATACAGAGGAAGTAACAATCAGCTTCCTTCATCCTTGCAGCCCTGCACTATCATTCGTTTATTCCAGGAACCCTGACCTACTAGTCACACACTGTACAAGTGTCTTGACGAAGGTGGACCCAACGACTACTACTGGACAAACCTACCAACTTGGTGCCACACAGCACGTGACTGCTACCAGAAGTACTGTTGTACACACAATGTGGTTAAACTAGCTAACATTATTATTGATTAAATCACTGAGGATGTCACTAAAGACTGGAATATTGAAACATTGCAAACATGCACATCTCTGGGTTATTATTGGTATATTGGTTCTTTGTCCTCCAAATACATCCGTCACTGTTACAATATGGTGTAATAAATTCGCTTCAATTTGCTACATTTCAATTGGCCTATTCTTTTCTCACCTGCACATGTTAAAGCATGAGCCTTAAGAAGTGCTATCCTAACTTTAATTTGCTGTATCTCAAGAACTTACAAATGTCCCACTGTAATTTTTTGTATGAAACTTGTTGATATAATGACCTTGTTAAAGATAACATTTTATCGTAATCGGGGTTTACTCAATTTGGTCTTATCAGGTCAAAGGTCAAGGTCAGTGACCTAACTGACCTTTGTAAAAACTTTTTTAACTGCCACGTGATGCATATTTCTGGATAGAGCAATGCCTTAACTTTATTTTAAGATCAAAACCAAGACTTTAGGACCATTAGGGCCAAAGTGACGTCTACATACATATTTAGATGTGACGCAAAATTGTCAAAAAACTCACTTTAAATTGCTGTATCTCAGGATCTCTTCAAGGACCCATTATAATTTTTTGCATGATACTTGTTGATACAATGACCTTGCTAAAGATAACATTTGATCAAAATCTGGGTTTACTCTTTTTGGGTATATCGAGTCAAAGGTCAATTACCTTTTTTAATGCCACATTATGCATATCAATTGATAGAACAATGTTTTAGCTTTTTCTTAAGACCAAAACCAACACTTTAGGACCATTAGGGCCAGGGTTGTTTGATTTAAATCATTTGATTTAAATCACTCCAAAAAAATCATTGATTTATGATTTTTTATTCCGGTTTTTTTAATTGCTGATTTATATGAATTTAACACAAATAATTGTTTACAAGCATCGAGATCAACAAAGTTTTGTATGTTTTTAATACAAAACACAAAGTGCACACACTTGTGTAGCTGCATTGACACCAGATAGCCTGATAGTAAAATATTTTATGACATTGTGTGTGTTTGAGCTATTCCCTTTCTGAATGGAATGAAGCCACACAAACTTGTCTTCCAGAGGAAGTATCTTTTCAAGTCAGAAGCCCTGAGTTAAAGATCACTTATAGCTTGTGCTAGTTGTTACCTATTCAGTATGTTGACTCAGTTGTTTAATACTGTACCAGTTTGTATTCTGGTTAGATACCCTTAGAGTACACAGAGACCTGGACAGGTGCTAATCCACCCTCTCAGCAAACAATAATTAGCATTGCTACAGCCACAGACAAACAACATGATTTCCTTTCCAAGACAGATTATGGAAACAGACAGGGGCAGGGGGTGAGGCCTTGTGGACATTGTCTAATGTCTTTATATAAGCAAAAATCATGTACCCTCTGTTAAAACAAGAACCCAAATTGATTTGACTAGAACATGTTTGAAAGAGTTTACAAATATAAACATCTATATAAATGTCAATATACCAGATAAAAAATAAATAAAAACAATGAAAAAAATCCAGTTTAAATAAAAAAAAAAATTTATTTAACAAAAAATCATGATTTTTTCAACCCTCATTAGGGCCAGTTATGTCTAAATATGTGTTACAAGGTAATGTAAAATTTGTGCCATTTTTATCATTAATATGCAATAACTCAATACAAGTCTGAAATTTGGCTTATGTAAATTTCACAACAGGCCCAACCAAATGTGCCAATTTCGTTAAAATTGGAGGGCGTTAAGAACATTGCTGGTTGATTTCATATGGAATGATTTTAATGAAATCAAATCATGAATTCAAATATTTATTGTAAGTGTTATTGTCTAACACAGTTTTGAAACCACAAACCACATGGTGTGGTCAATAATCAATAACGAGGTATACAGATATGCCTCAGCATGCAGACATGCCCTACCTTCTCCTATGCCAGTTTTCAACATTTAGCTGTTAAATTAAAACATAAAATCTGATATTTTATTAGGTGGCCCATAAGACCGAAACAGTTGTTCAAGTTCAGTTCCTGTGTTGTGGCCTACGTCACTGCTCCATAAAGCAATTGCTGATTTGTGAAAGGCACGACTTTTGAGTCTTCATATCATACTGTATTATGACCAGTCACCACCAGGTGGGAGTATGATCCACAGCAAATTGTTGTATGTCCTGAAGCATTTGTAGTGTCATTTGTAGTGTCATGTCATGTCATTTGTAGTGTCATGCACCTCCATTCATTGTGTGGGCATCAATTATTTATTTATTCTGATCTTATCTTTCCCTCTTTTGTTCAATACAGTAAACAATTGGTTTTAACTGTGAGATATATTAAACAGTTACCTGTACCAAGTTAATACCAACTTGATGAACTTAAGTAAAGATATATTTGCTGTCTTTCACTGTTTCAGATTCATCCGTCTTCAGGGATACAAGTTCTCGAAGGAGGACCATGTGCTGTTCATACGGCTGGTCTACGAGCTGCTCACTATTCCAGATCTTGACTACTCACTGGTGCAGAAGTTTTCTCAACTTCTTATAACCCTGCTGAAGTAAGCGTTTGTTGCTTATAACCCTGCTGAAGTAAGCGTTTGTTGCTTATAACCCTGCTGAAGTAAGCGTTTGTTGCTTATAACCCTGCTGAAGTAAGCGTTTGTTGCTTGATTGATTCGGTCATGTAAACCTGGCTATTCAGAGTGCCTTCCCATAATTTTTTTAGACAATTTAGAAAATATAGAAGTAGAACTAGATGGCACAAAGTTGTGTTAGATTATGCGTGTGCAAGGGGATTATGTTCTCTACACTAAGTGTATGCAAGGGGATTATGTTCTCTACACTAAGTGTATGCAAGAGGATTATGTTCTCTACACTAAGTGTATGCAAGGGGATTATGTTCTCTACACTAAGTGTATGCAAGGGGATTATGTTCTCTACACTAAGTGTATGCAAGAGGATTATGTTCTCTACACTAAGTGTATGCAAGAGGATTATGTTCTCTACACTAAGTGTATGCAAGAGGATTATGTTCTCTACACTAAGTGTATGCAAGAGGATTATGTTCTCTACACTAAGTGTATGCAAGGGGATTATGTTCTCTACACTAAGTGTGTGCAAGGGGATTATGTTCTCTACACTAAGTGTGTGCAAGGGGATTATGTTCTCTACACTAAGTGTATGCAAGAGGATTATGTTCTCTACACTAAGTGTATGCAAGAGGATTATGTTCTCTACACTAAGTGTGTGCAAGAGGATTATGTTCTCTACACTAAGTGTATGCAAGAGGATTATGTTCTCTACACTAAGTGTATGCAAGAGGATTATGTTCTCTACACTAAGTGTATGCAAGGGGATTATGTTCTCTACACTAAGTGTGTGCAAGGGGATTATGTTCTCTACACTAAGTGTATGCAAGGGGATTATGTTCTCTACACTAAGTGTATGCAAGAGGATTATGTTCTCTACACTAAGTGTATGCAAGAGGATTATGTTCTCTACACTAAGTGTATGCAAGGGGATTATGTTCTCTACACTAAGTGTATGCAAGAGGATTATGTTCTCTACACTAAGTGTATGCAAGAGGATTATGTTCTCTACACTAAGTGTATGCAAGGGGATTATGTTCTCTATACTAAGTGTATGCAAGAGGATTATGTTCTCTACACTAAGTGTATGCAAGGGGATTATGTTCTCTACACTAAGTGTATGCATGGGGATTATGTTCTCTACACTAAGTGTATGCAAGGGGATTATGTTCTCTACACTAAGTGTGTGCAAGGGGATTATGTTCTCTACACTAAGTGTATGCAAGGGGATTATGTTCTCTACACTAAGTGTGTGCAAGGGGATTATGTTCTCTACACTAAGTGTGTGCAAGGGGATTATGTTCTCTACACTAAGTGTATGCAAGAGGATTATGTTCTCTACACTAAGTGTATGCAAGAGGATTATGTTCTCTACACTAAGTGTATGCAAGGGGATTATGTTCTCTACACTAAGTGTATGCAAGAGGATTATGTTCTCTACACTAAGTGTATGCAAGAGGATTATGTTCTCTACACTAAGTGTATGCAAGAGGATTATGTTCTCTACACTAAGTGTATGCAAGAGGATTATGTTCTCTACACTAAGTGTATGCAAGAGGATTATGTTCTCTACACTAAGTGTATGCAAGGGGATTATGTTCTCTACACTAAGTGTATGCAAGAGGATTATGTTCTCTACACTAAGTGTATGCAAGGGGATTATGTTCTCTACACTAAGTGTATGCAAGAGGATTATGTTCTCTACACTAAGTGTATGCAAGGGGATTATGTTCTCTACACTAAGTGTATGCAAGAGGATTATGTTCTCTACACTAAGTGTATGCAAGAGGATTATGTTCTCTACACTAAGTGTATGCAAGAGGATTATGTTCTCTACACTAAGTGTATGCAAGAGGATTATGTTCTCTACACTAAGTGTATGCAATGGGATTATGTTCTCTACACTAAGTGTATGCAAGAGGATTATGTTCTCTACACTAAGTGTATGCAAGGGGATTATGTTCTCTACACTAAGTGTATGCATGGGGATTATGTTCTCTACACTAAGTGTATGCAAGGGGATTATGTTCTCTACACTAAGTGTGTGCAAGGGGATTATGTTCTCTACACTAAGTGTATGCAAGGGGATTATGTTCTCTACACTAAGTGTGTGCAAGGGGATTATGTTCTCTACACTAAGTGTGTGCAAGGGGATTATGTTCTCTACACTAAGTGTATGCAAGGGGATTATGTTCTCTACACTAAGTGTGTGCAAGGGGATTATGTTCTCTACACTAAGTGTATGCAAGGGGATTATGTTCTCTACATTAATTGTGTGCAAGGGGATTATGTTCTCTACACTAAGTTTATGCAAGGGGATTATGTTCTCTACACTAAGTGTGTGCAAAGGGATTATGTTCTCTACACTAAGTGTGTGCAAAGGGATTATGTTCTCTACACTAAGTGTATGCAAGGGGATTATGTTCTCTACATTAAGGGATTATGTTCTTGTTCGTCAAACTGTGGCTCTATATTGCACGTCTAGGAAGAAGGATTTGCTGACCAGAGATGACCTTGTGTTGCCATGGAGACCACTGTACAAACTGGTTGTAGATGTGGTGTATTCGCCCTACGAACATCATGGCTTGGTGTTGCTACCCACGTAAGTTATGAGCCTTATGAGCACGATTCTTAAAATCTACTCTATTCTGTGTAATTTCTTCCATACATATTCAGAATATAGCAGGAGTAAATTTATTTAATGTAATTTGTTTTTAATATGTATTTTTTTATATTGTTGTTTAATTGTTGTTGCTCAACACATTAAACAGATTTACATTTTAAAAAGATCTAAGAATGTGTGTTTGGTGACTACTTGTTCTTGGTACTTGTGATTATTATCATTATTTTCCATATTGATGGCACATTGCTGTAACCAAAGACACATTTTGAGACACATTCCCATAATGATGAGAGTAAACATCTCCATCAAGGGTAACTTAGCTGTAGTCTAAGAGGAGGTTGTATGTTTCTACAGGAATATCGAGAACGTCGTGAAGAATGTGGTGCGCGTCAGCCGAGTGTAAGTACACTTGTCTTCTAAATTTCTTTGCTGGTTTGTAGTGCCTGGTTAGTAGTGCCTGGTTTGTAGTGCCTGGTTTGTAGTGCCTGGTTAGTAGTGCCTGGTTAGTAGTGCCTGGTTAGTAGTGCCTGGTTTGTAGTGCCTGGTTTGTAGTGCCTGGTTAGTAGTACCTGGTTTGTAGTGCCTGGTTAGTAGTGCCTGGTTAGTAGTGCCTGGTTTGTAGTGCCTGGTTTGTAGTGCCTGGTTAGTAGTGCCTCGTTTGTAGTGCCTCGTTTGTAGTGCCTCGTTTGTAGTTCCTGGTTTGTAGTGCCTGGTTTGTAGTGCCTGGTTTGTAGTGCCTCGTTTGTAGTGCCTGGTTAGTAGTGCCTGGTTTGTAGTGCCCGGTTAGTCATGACTATTTAGGCTTCCATTTTCCTGGGAGTCCGAGACCCCACGTTTTACCTTCAGGACTCCTTACCCAGCCCTTGGTAGGAGTGTGATTCCCGACTTTAGAAGGCAATGAATCCAGTGCTAAACTAGGTGATGTCAACGTGTTGTACGCTGACATCTTGAATCGACTCCGGGCTGTACTGACCAGTAACACTCATTTCTGTTTGTTAGAAAATACCCGTGAACACGGCGCAACGGTGCTGCTCTCGGATCCAACGTTCTTGGAGTAATATATTTTGGCACTAAATAAATAAAACAGTAAGAAAAAGCCCATGTTCCTGTCTGTAATATTAAATGCCTACTATTATATTATTCAGTTCTAATATCTGAAGTAGAATTGGCAGATTTTAAGAAATATATGGTTTGGGATTTAAATATTAAAAAAAAATCAAATTGGTGTTGGAACTAAATTCCAATTTTCATTTGACGGCTCAGCAACAGATTCTGGTAATATCTGCATTGTTTTGAATCCTACACAAGTAAAACTAATGTTGCTCAACCAATCATCGTAATCTCAAGTTACATGATATTCCTTTCAGTTATTTCCCGATCGAAGCGACGCAGGAAATGCTCGATGAGTGGCGCCCCCTGCTATGTCCATTTGACGTAACGATGATGCGTGGAATATCCTTTTTTGAGTTGTTCCTGCCAACGTCCCTACCTCCTGAAGAGCATGACAGAGGGTACAAGTAAGTACCTGGGTCTGCCACTGGGTGGCGTAATTAGTTCATGTGACATCAACTTAGTCTCAGTCCACCATTTAATGACATTTAATTAATAAACATCTCTATTTGTAACTATGTAAAGTTAGCATCAGTTGAGGTCTTTGTAACAGTGGTAAACATCAACATGTTTTTACATTTGCTTTAACTCTGGGTCCTGTCAGAATTCTACAAAATAGGCCAAACATAGCATTTTGAAATGTACTGTATTAAGCATACATGCCCTAATTAGCATACATTCCCTTTTTAATCAGCAGGATCCACGATTATTGTAATTTGACTTTTCGGTTGTTCTACACTAGTCACCAAATGACATCTCTAGTGTTAAACAGTTGCCTCATTTTCTAGACAAACACATTTTAGTGTATGCTTAAGAAGAACAGATTCGCTGAAATATTTCCGTGGCCCAATTTTTTTTAAGCATACTGTATACTTGTTATTTCAAATACGGTATGTCACAGTTTTGCAAAGTTCCTGCGGGTCCATGTTTCAGGTTGTGGTTTGATGAATTCATCCGCATCTGGGACTCTTGTCAGAACAGCCCATCCTGGGAAGCTGTGAGTTGCTCTTCGTCACATTTCCATTTAATTCTATTTACAGTCGCGCCTCGTTATAATGCGCCCCGTTATTACGCGGATTCGGATATAACGCGGTCGGTCATGGACCCCGATTTTCTGCTGCCAGGGGTGAAATGGTTGGGCTGCCATCAATCGTGTTTCGCCGGCGTTGGCATCGGCCGGGCGACTTGTTAATTGCAATGGTGATTCACACAAATGCATTGCATGTGAATAAAACGTTCACACATTTTGTGGTAATTTAGACATTAGAGACACACCAGCCAATTCGCTCTTGCACCTTTCAACTGATTAAAAACATTGAAGTTTAACCCGTTTATTCTACATAACAAGCAACAAGAGTGAATCGATTTCAGGTGGCAAGATTAAACAATTCTTACTGAATGCCGATAGGTGAAAATAAGTCACAGTGCATTGAAATAAAAGTTGAGTAAAATCGTGTTAAACGTAATTGAGCAGGCAACAGCAATATAAATCTCCGGTGAAACAGCAACGAAGTATCATTAGTGTTCCGTTAGTCTGTTACACACATCACAAATATCGTTCTCGAATCTTCGCTATGCCAATGCCAAAACGCAAGGCGTACATGGTACGCGAAAAGTTCCGCTACTCGTCTCCAGGTTATTGTTTTCGATGAGCATTACTCATAGTGACGCGTCATACAGTCAGGCCATCATAACAGATTATTGTCGATTTGTATTCCACAATTCCACATACATGTAATTTATTCAATTCAACATTTTGACATTTTTAAATCGATACATTGACGATAATATTCTACTCTAAATAAGCTTTATATACCGTGCGGCACAACAGGGCTTCCTCGTAGTGGCGGCGATCAGTCAGTCCATCGTAATAGATTATTTGTATTCCATATTCCACACACACGTATTTTATTCAGTTCAACATTCGATAAAGTATGACATTTTAAAATCGATACAACACACATTAACGTTAATATTCTACTCTAAATAAGCTTTGTGAACTGTGCAGGACAACAGGGCTTCATCACAGCGGCAGCGATCAGTGGCGGCTTGGCGTGTTAATTGCTGTTCGTGGTACTCCTGGTGGCAGATACGGGAACACCTAACGCGCCTTGCTTACAACCCGGTCCAATATCGTGGACCCCGACCACCGCGTTATAACGAGGCGCGACTGTAGTAATAATAATAATAATACAGAAATTTCTAAAAAAATTCAAAATAGATATAAGGTCTACAAGATTAGAGTTGTTAACAGATGAATGAACCCCCCCCGGGAGTTAAGAAGAGAAAGCACAGTTACAAAGATATGTCTTCAGATGACAGCACAACTTTATTATGTTTCCAGTTAATTCCTGCTGACCTAACACTAGTAGGAAGTGGATGTCAAAGAGTTGGTGCAGCAACCAAGAAAGCCCTAGTTCCAGTGTTTGTTTCAACTCTGGGAAGAAAAAGTAGATGATAACTAGATGTGAGCAGTCAGTGTAAATAGTAGATGAGAACTAGATGTGAGCAGTCAGTGTAAATAGTAGATGAGAACTAGATGTGAGCAGTCAGTGTAAAAAGTAGATGATAACTAGATGTGAGCAGTCAGTGTAAATAGTAGATGAGAACTAGATGTGAGCAGTCAGTGTAAATAGTAGATGAGAACTAGATGTGAGCAGTCAGTGTAAATAGTAGATGATAACTAGATGTGAGCAGTCAGTGTAAATAGTAGATGAGAACTAGATGTGAGCAGTCAGTGTAAATAGTAGATGAGAACTAGATGTGAGCAGTCAGTGTAAATAGTAGATGAGAACTAGATGTGAGCAGTCAGTGTAAATAGTAGATGAGAACTAGATGTGAGCAGTCAGTGTAAAAAGTAGATGATAACTAGATGTGAGCAGTCAGTGTAAATAGTAGATGAGAACTAGATGTGAGCAGTCAGTGTAAAAAGTAGATGATAACTAGATGTGAGCAGTCAGTGTAAATAGTAGATGAGAACTAGATGTGAGCAGTCAGTGTAAATAGTAGATGAGAACTAGATGTGAGCAGTCAGTGTAAATAGTAGATGAGAACTAGATGTGAGCAGTCAGTGTAAATAGTAGATGAGAACTAGATGTGAGCAGTCAGTGTAAATAGTAGATGAGAACTAGATGTGATCAGTCAGTGTAAATAGTAGATGAGAACTAGATGTGAGCAGTCAGTGTAAATAGTAGATGAGAACTAGATGTGAGCAGTCAGTGTAAAAAGTAGATGATAACTAGATGTGAGCAGTCAGTGTAAATAGTTTTCGTCACATTTCCTTTTACAGTGTATTCCTATTTGTTCCACTACAGTTTGTTCAGGGGAAGAACCAGTTAAAATAAGATTTCAAATGAAAAGGGAAACTGCCTTTGTTTCCACAGCAGGGTATCATCAGGGCAGCCGCGGGGTCCTGTGCCTTCAGTGGAACAAAGCAGATTGCATGATATGCTTGTTATGAGAACAAGTTACCTATTTCGGGAACGTCTTGTATAATTAAAAATAGCCACATTGTCCGATGAAAACAATGAGACATTGTTTTTGTGTGAGCTCAATCATTGCATGTTCCTTCAGTGAAACAAATAGTTTTACAAGGAGTTCATTATAAGGAGTTCTTTATAACAGAGTGTGTCCCGAGTCTCAAAAGTTCTTAAATCAGACCTTGCCTTTTTAAAGCCTTGATGGGGTCTTTAAAATGGGAATTTTTAAGAAAGGTCTTAAAAGTTCTTAAATTTTATTTCACCAAACTAAACCTAAACTTTAAACTATAATTGAACAAAGATGGAATGGACTGCGTGTTGCTGAGCGATATGATTCTTTAATAACAAGATACAGTTTGATCACCAGATAAATAAGATTCCAAGAGGATGTTTTAACAACATTTCTTTGTTATTTTCTATTGAATTTTTTGTCCTGCTAAAGAGTATCAAATTGTTGAAGTATTAACCTTAAACAGGCCTTTAAACTGACCACCCCGTAGTTGCACCCACTCTTTACAAATTGTTGAAGTATTAACCTTAAACAGGCCTTTAAACTGACCACCCCGTAGTTGCACCCACTCTTTACAAATTGTTGAAGTATTAACCTTAAACAGGCCTTTAAACTGACCACCCCGTAGTTGCACCCACTCTTTACAAATAACTCTTCATCTCCAGAGACTTGTGGGACTGTTCGCCCGCCTCACGTACGGTTGCCTTGGTTACATTGACTGGGAGCCCTATATGTCAAAGGTGAGTGTGTGTGAAGACCAGTGACACTCTTTCACTTTCAAGACCAGTGACACACTTTCACTTTCATTTCCCCTGTATGCTCATTAGAATATGTGTCAGTGTAGTTTAGAATGGTACAAATGTTGACCTGTATGAAGTGCTAGCAGTTATACTACTTGCATCCACTCTAGTCTTGTTTCATATGGGTATCAGATTAACTACTACAAAGTAGCTAATAATTAACTACGACTAAGTAGCTAATAATAATAATTATATAAAAACTTTTATGGTGCCAAAATCCTCAGAAATCCGAGTTTGGAGACAAATAAAAACAAAGGGATTTGGTAATCTTGAAATCGATATACAATGCAAAAGTAATACATTTGTCATTGCTAATTAGACCTGTTAAATCTGATGTTTCTGGCAGGAGAAAGCCGTATTTTGCATCCTTCTCGCAAGTTTCAGTTTCAGGCCTCCTCCAATTTAAAAAAAAATCTCCCATTTTTGGCCTTAAAAAGATTTTCGGCCATTTTCCTTTGAAATGTAGAAAATATCCTGCTTTGCTACTTCAGAAACTTAATTGATGTAAGATTAGTTTTACAGATTGCACTGCTATAATATGCCAGCAAGTCTCTCTCGATGCGTGTTAGATAATAATTTTTTAATGATCCACTCACATTCACATACCACTGTTCTATAACGGTTTATCTTGTTTTATTTGTTTTGCACCAAATATTTAGCATAGTCTTACATTTATTGTTTAAGTTTTATGCCTTAAATTTATTGTTTTATTTATAAATGTTTATATTTGATATATATCTCTACTTTGAGTAATGGCATGATGTAGAGGTCCATAGAACACTCGGTGAATATGTATTTTATATTTTATTATTAGGTTAATATTAATCTTGCTACAGATCTTCAACCGCTTCCTGCGCAGCTTCAATCTACCAGTCGGCTCGGGTCAGATCCAAGTCAGTCGCAATGGGAGTTGCTACGATGTCATCCCCATGGCCTGGTGGATCGTCAGTATGCTGGTACGTCTTCCGTTGATGTATCTCCACGTCCACGACATGTGCTTCAAGCTTTAGGGTGCCACCCCTCCAGTGGGGCGCAGTGGCGCCGTGGTTAGAACATCAGACTCTTATTCTTATTCGAATCCATGGGTAATTTCGTTTACTCCACATTGCCTCAGTTCACTATAGACAGTTCACTCAGTTCACTATAGACAGTTCACTCTGTTCACTATAGACAGTTCACTCAGTTCACTATAGACAGTTCACTATAGACAGTTCACTCAGTTCACTATAGACAGTTCACTATAGACAGTTCACTCAGTTCACTATAGACAGTTCACTATAGACAGTTCACTATAGACAGTTCACTCAGTTCACTATAGACAGTTCACTCAGTTCATTATAGACAGTTCACTCAGTTCACTATAGACAGTTCACTGAGCTGTGTTAATGAGTTCCTGGCTGTAGACAGTTCACTCAGTTGTGTTAATGAGTTCCTGGCTATAGACAGTTCACTCAGCTGTGTTAATGAGTTCCTGGTTATAGACAGTTCACTGAGCTGTGTTAATGAGTTCCTGGCTATAGACAGTTCACTCAGCTGTGTTAATGAGTTCCTGGCTATAGACAGTTCACTCAGCTGTGTTAATGAGTTCCTGGCTATAGACAGTTCACTCAGCTGTGTTAATGAGTTTCTGGCTATAAACAGTTCACTCAGCTGTGTTAATGAGTTCCTGGCTATAAACAGTTAACTCAGCTGTGTTAATGAGTTCCTGGCTGTAGACAGTTAACTCAGCTGTGTTAATGAGTTCCTGGCTATAAACAGTTCACTCAGCTGTGTTAATGAGTTCCTGGCTGTAGACAGTTAACTCAGCTGTGTTAATGAGTTCCTGGCTATAATCAGTTCACTCAGCTGTGTTAATGAGTTCCTGGCTATACATCATCCATACCCTCTTGTAGATATTAATATACATTTGATCCATCATTTTAAATGATTGTGTTCAGGTAGCATTTATAATTTTGTTTTACAAATTTCATCAACAATATTATGCTAATTCTTGTTCTGACTGCTGCATTAGTTATGCAAATTTGAATAGAAAATGTTTTGTTTTGGGAAATAATCATTTCTTATATCAAAACAAAACCTGTGGCTGTTGATGCTGCTAGCAGATTGGCCTAACTTCACTCGTTTGTCACAATGAGTGCAACATTATGGGCCATCTCAAGACAGGGTACAACATTACGGGACATCTCAAGACAGAGTTCAACATTACGGTTCATCTCTAGACAGAGTACAACATTACAGGCCATCTCTAGACAGAGTACAACATTACGGTTCATCTCTAGACAGAGTACAACATTACAGGCCATCTCAAGACAGAGTTCAACATTACGGGACATCTCAAGGCAGAGTTCAACATTATGGGACATCTCAAGACAAAGTACAACATTACGGGCCATCTCTAGACAGGTTGCAACATTACGGGCCATCTCAAGACAGAGTACAACATTACGGGTAATCTCTAGACAGAGTTCAACATTATGGGCCATCTCAAGACAGAGTACAACATTATGGGCCATCTCAAGACAGGGTACAACATTACAGGCCATCTCAAGAAACTGATGTTTGATGCTAAACAAAATTGGTTTCATTGGGGAGGGGGTGGTTTCATCAGTGGGGAGGGGGTGTTTTCATTAAGGAGGGGGTGGTTTCATTGAGGAGGGGTGGTTTCATTGGGGAGTGGGTGGTTTCATTGGGGAGGGGTGGTTTCATTGGGGATGGGGTGGTTTCATTGGGAAGGGGTGATTTCATTGGGAAGGGGTGGTTTCATTGGGGATGGGGTGGTTTCATTGGGAAGGGGTGGTTTCAATGGGGAAGGGATGGTTTCATTAGGGAGGGGGTGATTTCATTGGGGAGTGGGTGGTTTCATTGGGAAGGGGTGGTTTCATTGGGGAAGGGATGGTTTCATTAGGGAGGGGGTGGTTTCATTGGGGAGGGGGTATATTCATTAAGGAGGGGGTGGTTTCATTGGGGAGGGGGTGTTTTCATTAGGGAGGGGGTGGTTTCATTTTAGATGGTCTCATAGCTCTCTGTACATAATCAACTGTATGATATTTCAGGGTGATCTTCTTGCTGCCATACGTCACAATGTTTAGTATTATTTTCTTCTTCTGCAGGGAGGTGGCAGCTCTTGTCAGGACCATCTGAATCGACTGTTTAAGTCGCTAGAGTCATTTTACCATCCGTCGAATTTTGGGAAATGGAACGTATGTACTGGTGACGTAGTGAAGTAGTTCTCTCTTGGTCAGTCGTAGATATGTTAGTCTGTGAAACTTATGTTGTTTTGTTATAGGCATATATTTTTTATAATTGGTTTAAACCTCTCTCTTTAATTGATTTATCACATTGTGAATTAGATTCTTTGATGTTTCAAATCTGCAGTGCATGGATAGCTTAAATAACATGAGCAGTTGGTTTAATAAACGAATGTTCACTTTTGTTAAAATCATTGAAATAACTAACTTTGATCATTAGATTTTGTGACATGCAAAAATATGAATAGCTGTATAGTATATAGAGCCAGACCACATTTGCCCATTTGCCAAATTTTTATCAGGTACAGTGAAAATAATTTTATATTTTGTTTGATAATTCCACCAAAACTTTTACAAACAAGCTGGCATGTCACAGAGAACAGTAAATGGGTTCAATTTTTTGTGAAATGGTTAAAAAATGAGATTGAATTGAGGAAGTACCTTTAAGTGTGGGACAACCTCAAACTGTCTTTCTTGACGTGGGTTCCTACATGTGTTGTAGATGTACATATGTTGTAGATGTACATGTGTTGTAGATGAACATGTGTTGTAGATGAAGCTTATGAAGCTCATGTTGAAGTTACCTCAGAACATGCTCCGGCGACTTTACAGGTGCGGCCTAGCAAATAATAGTTGGTTCTTCCGTACGGGTTGCTCGGACTCCTGTTGGAGCATATAGGTGTTTGTGTCCAGAATCTTCTCATTCTTATCTATTTTTTTCCCAAAATTCCCTAATATTGGAACAAGGACTTTCTCGGTT
The DNA here is from genome assembly GCA_963662155.1 of Lamellibrachia columna. NCBI lineage: Eukaryota > Metazoa > Annelida > Polychaeta > Sabellida > Siboglinidae > Lamellibrachia > Lamellibrachia columna. The sequence goes on from OY759262.1 coordinate 64,233,596, forward strand.
GATGCATCAGCTCGGAAATAACTCCCTATTAGTAGGAAACACAACCAAATGTCATCTGAAGACTTATCTTTGTAACTGTGCTTACACTCCTTACATGCCTAACTGTGCTTACACTCCTTACATGCCTAACTGTGCTTACACTCCTTACATGCCTAACTGTGCTTACACTCCTTAGCTGCCTAACTGTGCTTACACTCCTTACATGCCTAACTGTGCTTACACTCCTTACATGCCTAACTGTGCTTACACTCCTTACATGCCTAACTGTGCTTACACTCCTTACATGCCTAACTGTGCTTACACTCCTTACATGCCTAACTGTGCTTACACTCCTTACCTGCCTAACTGTGCTTACACTCCTTACATGCCTAACTGTGCTTACACTCCTTACATGCCTAACTGTGCTTACACTCCTTAGCTGCCTAACTGTGCTTACACTCCTTACATGCCTAACTGTGCTTACACTCCTTACCTGCCTAACTGTGCTTACACTCCTTACCTGCCTAACTGTGCTTACACTCCTTACATGCCTAACTGTGCTTACACTCCTTAGCTGCCTAACTGTGCTTACACTCCTTACATGCCTAACTGTGCTTACACTCCTTACCTGCCTAACTGTGCTTACACTCCTTACCTGCCTAACTGTGCTTACACTCCTTACATGCCTAACTGTGCTTACACTCCTTACCTGCCTAACTGTGCTTACACTCCTTACATGCCTAACTGTGCTTACACTCCTTAGCTGCCTAACTGTGCTTACACTCCTTACATGCCTAACTGTGCTTACACTCCTTACCTGCCTAACTGTGCTTACACTCCTTACCTGCCTAACTGTGCTTACACTCCTTACATGCCTAACTGTGCTTACACTCCTTACCTGCCTAACTGTGCTTACACTCCTTAGCTGCCTAACTGTGCTTACACTCCTTACCTGCCTAACTGTGCTTACACTCCTTAGCTGCCTAATTGTGCTTACACTCCTTACCTGCCTAACTGTGCTTACACTCCTTACATGCCTAACTGTGCTTACACTCCTTAGCTGCCTAACTGTGCTTACACTCCTTACCTGCCTAACTGTGCTTACACTCCTTAGCTGCCTAATTGTGCTTACACTCCTTACCTGCCTAACTGTGCTTACACTCCTTAGCTGCCTAACTGTGCTTACACTCCTTACATGCCTAACTGTGCTTACACTCCTTAGCTGCCTAACTGTGCTTACACTCCTTACCTGCCTAACTGTGCTTACACTCCTTACCTGCCTAACTGTGCTTACACTCCTTACCTGCCTAACTGTGCTTACACTCCTTAGCTGCCTAACTGTGCTTACACTCCTTACCTGCCTAACTGTGCTTACACTCCTTAGCTGCCTAATTGTGCTTACACTCCTTACCTGCCTAACTGTGCTTACACTCCTTAGCTGCCTAACTGTGCTTACACTCCTTACATGCCTAACTGTGCTTACACTCCTTAGCTGCCTAACTGTGCTTACACTCCTTACCTGCCTAACTGTGCTTACACTCCTTAGCTGCCTAACTGTGCTTACACTCCTTACATGCCTAACTGTGCTTACACTCCTTAGCTGCCTAACTGTGCTTACACTCCTTACATGCCTAACTGTGCTTACACTCCTTAGCTGCCTAACTGTGCTTACACTCCTTACATGCCTAACTGTGCTTACACTCCTTAGCTGCCTAACTGTGCTTACACTCCTTACCTGCCTAACTGTGCTTACACTCCTTAGCTGCCTAACTGTGCTTACACTCCTTACATGCCTAACTGTGCTTACACTCCTTACATGCCTAACTGTGCTTACACTCCTTACCTGCCTAACTGTGCTTACACTCCTTACATGCCTAACTGTGCTTACACTCCTTAGCTGCCTAACTGTGCTTACACTCCTTAGCTGCCTAACTGTGCTTACACTCCTTAGCTGCCTAACTGTGCTTACACTCCTTACATGCCTAACTGTGCTTACACTCCTTAGCTGCCTAACTGTGCTTACACTCCTTACATGCCTAACTGTGCTTACACTCCTTACATGCCTAACTGTGCTTACACTCCTTACATGCCTAACTGTGCTTACACTCCTTAGCTGCCTAACTGTGCTTACACTCCTTACCTGCCTAACTGTGCTTACACTCCTTAGCTGCCTAACTGTGCTTACACTCCTTACATGCCTAACTGTGCTTACACTCCTTAGCTGCCTAACTGTGCTTACACTCCTTACATGCCTAACTGTGCTTACACTCCTTAGCTGCCTAACTGTGCTTACACTCCTTACATGCCTAACTGTGCTTACACTCCTTAGCTGCCTAACTGTGCTTACACTCCTTACCTGCCTAACTGTGCTTACACTCCTTAGCTGCCTAACTGTGCTTACACTCCTTACATGCCTAACTGTGCTTACACTCCTTACATGCCTAACTGTGCTTACACTCCTTACCTGCCTAACTGTGCTTACACTCCTTACATGCCTAACTGTGCTTACACTCCTTAGCTGCCTAACTGTGCTTACACTCCTTAGCTGCCTAACTGTGCTTACACTCCTTACCTGCCTAACTGTGCTTACACTCCTTAGCTGCCTAACTGTGCTTACACTCCTTAGCTGCCTAACTGTGCTTACACTCCTTAGCTGCCTAACTGTGCTTACACTCCTTACATGCCTAACTGTGCTTACACTCCTTAGCTGCCTAACTGTGCTTACACTCCTTACATGCCTAACTGTGCTTACACTCCTTAGCTGCCTAACTGTGCTTACACTCCTTACATGCCTAACTGTGCTTACACTCCTTAGCTGCCTAACTGTGCTTACACTCCTTACCTGCCTAACTGTGCTTACACTCCTTAGCTGCCTAACTGTGCTTACACTCCTTACATGCCTAACTGTGCTTACACTCCTTACATGCCTAACTGTGCTTACACTCCTTAGCTGCCTAACTGTGCTTACACTCCTTACCTGCCTAACTGTGCTTACACTCCTTAGCTGCCTAACTGTGCTTACACTCCTTACATGCCTAACTGTGCTTACACTCCTTACATGCCTAACTGTGCTTACACTCCTTACCTGCCTAACTGTGCTTACACTCCTTACATGCCTAACTGTGCTTACACTCCTTAGCTGCCTAACTGTGCTTACACTCCTTAGCTGCCTAACTGTGCTTACACTCCTTACATGCCTAACTGTGCTTACACTCCTTAGCTGCCTAACTGTGCTTACACTCCTTACATGCCTAACTGTGCTTACACTCCTTAGCTGCCTAACTGTGCTTACACTCCTTACATGCCTAACTGTGCTTACACTCCTTACATGCCTAACTGTGCTTACACTCCTTACATGCCTAACTGTGCTTACACTCCTTAGCTGCCTAACTGTGCTTACACTCCTTACCTGCCTAACTGTGCTTACACTCCTTACATGCCTAACTGTGCTTACACTCCTTAGCTGCCTAACTGTGCTTACACTCCTTAGCTGCCTAACTGTGCTTACACTCCTTACATGCCTAACTGTGCTTACACTCCTTACATGCCTAACTGTGCTTACACTCCTTAGCTGCCTAACTGTGCTTACACTCCTTAGCTGCCTAACTGTGCTTACACTCCTTACATGCCTAACTGTGCTTACACTCCTTACATGCCTAACTGTGCTTACACTCCTTAGCTGCCTAACTGTGCTTACACTCCTTACATGCCTATCTGTGCTTACACTCCTTAGCTGCCTAACTGTGCTTACACTCCTTACATGCCTAACTGTGCTTACACTCCTTACCTGCATAACTGTGCTTACACTCCTTACCTGCCTAAATGTGCTTACACTCCTTACCTGCCTAACTGTGCTTACACTCCTTACCTGCCTAACTGTGCTTACACTCCTTACCTGCCTAACTGTGCTTACACTCCTTACCTGCCTAACTGTGCTTACACTCCTTACCTGCCTAACTGTGCTTACACTCCTTACATGCCTAACTGTGCTTACACTCCTTACCTGCCTAACTGTACTTACACTCCTTACCTGCCTAACTGTACTTACACTCCTTACATGCCTAACTGTGCTTACACTCCTTACCTGCCTAACTGTGCTTACACTCCTTACCTGCCTAACTGTACTTACACTCCTTACCTGCCTAACTGTACTTACACTCCTTACATGCCTAACTGTGCTTACACTCCTTACCTGCCTAACTGTACTTACACTCCTTACATGCCTAACTGTGCTTACACTCCTTACCTGCCTAACTGTGCTTACACTCCTTACCTGCCTAACTGTGCTTACACTCCTTACCTGCCTAACTGTGCTTACACTGCTTAGCTGCCTAACTGTGCTTAAACTCCTTACATGCCTTACTGTGCTTACACTCACCTGCCTAACTGTGCTTACACTCCTTACCTGCCTAACTGTGCTTACACTCCTTACCTGCCTAAATGTGCTTACACTCCTTACCTGCCTAACTGTGCTTACACTCCTTACCTGCCTAACTGTGCTTACACTCCTTACCTGCCTAACTGTGCTTATACTCCTTACCTGCCTAACTGTACTTACACTCCTTACATGCCTAACTGTGCTTACACTCCTTACATGCCTAACTGTGCTTACACTCCTTACCTGCCTAACTGTACTTACACTCCTTACATGCCTAACTGTGCTTACACTCCTTACCTGCCTAACTGTGCTTACACTCCTTACCTGCCTAACTGTGCTTACACTCCTTACCTGCCTAACTGTGCTTACACTGCTTAGCTGCCTAACTGTGCTTAAACTCCTTACATGCCTTACTGTGCTTACACTCACCTGCCTAACTGTGCTTACACTCCTTACCTGCCTAACTGTGCTTACACTCCTTACCTGCCTAACTGTGCTTACACTCCTTACCTGCCTATCTGTGCTTACACTCCTTAGCTGCCTAACTGTGCTTACACTCCTTACATGCCTAACTGTGCTTACACTCACCTGCCTAACTGTGCTTACACTCCTTACCTGCCTAACTGTGCTTACACTCCTTACCTGCCTAACTGTGCTTACACTCCTTACCTGCATAACTGTGCTTACACTCCTTACCTGCCTAAATGTGCTTACACTCCTTACCTGCCTAACTGTGCTTACACTCCTTACCTGCCTAACTGTGCTTACACTCCTTACCTGCCTAACTGTGCTTACACTCCTTACCTGCCTAAATGTGCTTACACTCCTTACCTGCCTAACTGTGCTTACACTCCTTACCTGCCTAACTGTGCTTACACTCCTTACCTGCCTAACTGTGCTTACACTCCTTACATGCTTAACTGTGCTTACACTCCTTACCTGCTTAAATGTGCTTACACTCCTTACATGCCTAACTGTGCTTACACTCCTTAGCTGCTTAACTGTGCTTACACTCCTTAGCTGCCTAACTGTGCTTACACTCCTTACATGCCTAACTGTGCTTACACTCCTTAGCTGCTTAACTGTGCTTACACTCCTTACCTGCCTAACTGTGCTTACACTCCTTAGCTGCTTAACTGTGCTTACACTCCTTACCTGCCTAACTGTGCTTACACTCCTTAGCTGCTTAACTGTGCTTACACTCATTACATGCCTAACTGTGCTTACACTCCTTACATGCCTAACTGTGCTTACACTCCTTACATGCCTAACTGTGCTTACACTCCTTACATGCCTAACTGTGCTTATACTCCTTACCTGCCTAACTGTGCTTACACTCCTTACCTGCCTAATGTTTTCACCCATCTGTTGACGGCTTTAACTTTGGGTAACAAGATAGCCTAACCCCTTTGTTTTGAATGCCTCTGAGCTTGGCTTTCTGGTGATTCAGGTGCAATAAGGTTTTTGTCCGCAACATGGACTTGGAGACCCTCCATTTTTAGGATGTATTTAGACATAATTTACAAATAATTTGAATTATCCAAGAAATTAAGTAGTCCTTGTATTACATCTTTCTAAAGATGCCTATCATTATTTCTAATTACAGATCACAAGGCAGTGTCTGACAAGTATTCATTACTAGAAAATGGATATAAAGTCAAGTGACAGTTTATCTCTAAAAGCTACACTCCTGCAACAGTTTTTTTTTAAATGCATTTACAAGAAAGAAGAATAGCATATGAAAAATATATAAAAATAAAATTTTGACTTTATTATTTTATTGTGACAATATTATTGTAAATAACTCCTGATAAATTGTTGTTGAATTGAGAGATGTTGTGGTGAGCAGAGAGCGAGACAAAAAGACATGGTTCCCCAACGTGGCGGAGTCGTCGAGACTCACAGACAACGACGTCACTGAGTTCGTACAGTGTCTGAAGCCAATTGTACTGCTGGCCATGTTCAGTAAGACAGGCCTTCACGATCCTGCCGGAACAATACAGTACCTCGCCGCCCTGGATGTCAAGAGCATTCTACCTCCACTGCTGGAGAGGTATGTTATTGTATATTTACTTTGAGATTGCCTAACCCATTTGCTTCCTGGGCATTTTTGCTAGTAGTAACAATGATATCATTCATAAAATTATACTTATTTGGCACCAATTTGCTACATTATCCCCCAGTAAGTGGAACACTGTTTCATTATGAAACTATCTCAGATCATACCCATCCTGTGGTATAACCCTTGCTGAACATGTTGCAGGACGTACCCCGCCCTGGAGAACCTGGTTGAACCCCACCGACTGATATCGTGTCTACACTGCACAGTGTCTGGGGCGCGCTCAATGATAGCCAACCATCAGTCGTACCCTGAGGGGCGTCTAAACGTCATACCCCTTCTCTGCCTTGCCCTGCCTGGCATTGACTCCAACGACTGCAAGAAATGTCTGGTGGGTTGTCTCAAAGTGATCCAATACTGATAACCATCTGGGTGTCATCTCAGAATATAATTTTTTTTTATTTATCTGCTCCTCCGGGTGTGATCTCAAAATATTAAAATACTTTTAATTATTGGCTCCTTTTTGGGCAGTCGTAGTGGAAGGCATTGCCTGCAGGATAAATTACCCAATGCTCATTTTATAATAATATTTATGTAAATTTATATAAACGTGATTGAGTTGCCATATCCCCTTTCAGTGCATGTCATATGTTTGGAAATCGTCTCATTACTGATGTCATTGATGTATCATTGACATGTCATGTTTCAGATGACGTTTCAGCTGATCTCAACACTTGTGTCCCTTGTGCCTCTTGTGGACTGTTCTAGCGCCGTACAGGAGAGGTCAGATCTGTCAGAGGTCAGTCTCACAAATTTGCAACAGTTTTTTGTACCAAAACCTTAGTTTAACCCAGACAAGCATACTTTCACTGTATCTCCGTCCAGAATCTAGAGCGAACTCCGCAGCACTCTAAAATCACCTTCAACTGTAGCTACCATAAAAAACTCAACATATTAATTAAAACAAATAGCATCTCCGCTTAAAATCCTTGGCGCTAGCTCCTTTGCTTTGATGATGACTTTGCACTTCCCTGTCTATGATGTCATGTCACTGTCCATGATTTCATGTCCCTGTCCTTGATGTCATGTCCCTGTCCATGATGTCATGTCCCTGTCCATGATGTCATGTCATAAAGATTCAGGTTTGTTGCACCTCTGAGCTCGGGTTCCTCACGATTTAGAAGGGTTATTTTTTTTATTATCTGTGTGCCCAAAAACAAACATTTGCCCGTGTACGTTGTCAACGGAGAATCTTTCTGGTGAATAATGCTACTGGCTCCATTGATATGTAGTCTTTTGTTGCAGGACGAAGTGGAGCTGTGTTTGGTGACTGCCCAGTTTGAGGACTTTGTTACCCAGTTTATGCGCAAGTAAGTGAACATTGTTGTTTGTAATATCACTATGCTTGTAGGTGTGCATCCACTAGGGGTAGTAACAATATCATTACTGGCTCTCGATGATGATCTAAGCTTGAAGTTTAACATCATGTCAGTCTGTGTAACTAGAGTTGTAGGAGACATTTGCCTCACCTATTGTCTCCTGACCAAGGGGCATGCACTCTAACTCTGTCTTTGGCAACCTGTTTGACTCATCCACGACCATTCTTCCCCAGTTCTAGTTTTTCTTTTGGGTTCACTTTCCGTCTGCCCAAGGTGCCCGTGTTAGAGCCATCAGCAGTGTTTGTCTTCTCTCATTCTTAGAACATGTCTCATCCAATTCCATCTTCTCATAGTATTCATTTTTATACTGACTTCTGTGCTTCTTACCTTTTGTTTTAATTAGGATATAATCATTTGACAGTATGTGCGGCCATCTAACTTAGTTTCCTCCTTAAACACTTGAATAGAAATGTGACCAGCTTAGACCTGCCACATTTTTTGGGTTGCAATCTGTATCATTCAAACATATATGTTTCGCACACCATAACAACATGCGAATACAAGTACATAATTGTATTACAGATACATAATCACAAACATCTATCACAAAATACATTCAACATCGCCCTAGCCAAATCGGTGAAGTGGTCCCCTAACAATAAACGATTATTTCATTGTTATTTTGTCTGATATTAATGTTATATGGTTTTGTGACGCATACAAGTGAATAATGTGGCTATATAAAGATTTTCTGTAAATTTAATTGAAATTCGTATTAAAATGGAGTACGGCCGTATTACCCCAAAAATCGCCAAAATCCGTATCGGATTCGGGTAATCCGTACCATGTGGCAGGTCTGCCAGCTCTCAGGGACACTAACCCTGACACTGTCTGTTGCAGATTGTTTGACCTGATAGAGAACTGCGCCCAGGAACACACGAGCGGTGTCACTAACAAGAAGCTCAACCATGAGGAAATGATCGTGGAAGCTGGCCTTCTGTCCGCCTTCAACGCGGTCGTCCAACAGTGCTCGGAGAAAATATACCTGGTGCGTCTAACTTGATCTGTGTCACGATTTTCTCAGTACAATTTTATTTCATGATGAGTTTTTGGTATGTGTGATAATCCTACATTTGTTGAAATCGTGCCTTAACATCATGTGTGTCCAGAATGTTGTCAATATTTTGTGTCAAACTTGTACAGGGAACTGGTAATTTTTAATGCAAATGATCACCATTATTCCAAAAACACAGATGTACGACACTGTGCACAAAGTCTGTTATTTAACCTCTCAAGTAGTCTTAATCCCCCGCTACATGAAACCTTCAATTACATTGATTTGTGGATACCAGTGAAAACATGTTGTAATCGTCACGTACCATTCATATTGAGCCGTCACAACACAAAGCTATCGGCGTGTGCGTCAAGTCAGCACCCTTATAAACTGTGATGGGAAAATAAACTATGTTTTGGAGAAAAATACATCAATGAAGAGCTGCTCACCGTCCATCTCATGACGAAAACCAATTTTGTTATACATGGATGTTTTGAGACCATCCCTTCATGTTGTTATTTTGAGACCATCCCTTACAACATGTTGCTATTTTAAGATCATCCCTTACCACATGTTGCTATTTTGAGATCATCCCTTACCACATGTTATTTTGAGACCATCCCTTACCACATGCTGTTATTTTGAGACCATCCCTTACCACAATATTTGCAGATGATACTGAAGAAACTACAGAGCTACATATGTTCCACAGTACACGAGCTGGTAGTGGCAGGACGCTACACCGCAGACCTCGTCCGCACTATCATCAAGGTAAGACAGTTGTCCAGCATACATGCACATGCATGCATGTACGTCTACGCACACACAAAGGGCATGTTTTATTTGCTGCTCTGTGGCTGCAATGGCACAGGTGGAGAATTCAGAATTCAGTGTGGTGCAAATGATAATAATAAAACTTCAACAGTTCCTAAGTCATCAGGAACCTGAGCTAAGAGCCACCACAAACCTGAATCGTTAAGCATGATGTCATGATCTGGATGCGATAAAGTCGTCACCAGAGGGAGGGACCGTCGAGGATTTAAGGTGAAAGTGCAATTTCAAAAGAATATAGAATAAGTGAAAAAGAAGTGTTACGTGTCTCGGAAGTGCATTCCCTATGTCCTGCTTTCTCTTCTTTAAACAGCTGAAGACACTTTATGTGCTGTTGCGAGAAAGACAAGAATTTGGTTGTGGTTGTTTGTTGAGCAGGTGAATCCTGAGAAAGGTTTGAAGACATTCATCATGCAGTTTATTGACACCATCAAGGACTGGTGCGCCACTAGTAAGTAACACTTCACTGCTTGTAGTGCTTGTATCAGACCAGGCTGCTCGAAGTTGAAACTTTCTCTTTCCTCCTCGTAGTTCCCTTTCTGAAGGTGTCGGGCCGACTAGTTCTTGGGCTGCTCCACTGCTTTGGGTGTTGTTGTTTTCTACTGCTCCTTGTTAACCACCCACTTTTCTCACATCCTGCTTTACGCAGTCTTCCCATCCGGTTTGCTATTCTTCCCATTAAGCTGACCTGCATCCCAATCTCTTCCCTCAGGTCATCCATCCTCCTGTCCACCCTCTTTGATCTTCTTCTCCGCACCCAGTTGAAATATTAATTCTAATTTGTTTATTGGTGTTTTATTTTACCTGTCACTTATAGTGACTGTGTCAGCCTGGATTAGACCCAACTAGTTGCTGCTGAGGAAGGCCACATGCTGCTGGGGAAGGCCACATGTGTGCTGGGGAAGGCCACATGCTGCTGGGGAAGGCCACATGCTGCTGGGGAAGGCCACATGCTGTTGGGGAAGGCCACATGTGTGCTGGAGAAGGCCACATGCTGCTGAGGAAGGCCACATGCTGCTGGGGAAGGCCACATGTGTGCTGGGGAAGGCCACATGCTGCTGGGGAAGGCCACATGCTGTTGGGAAGGCCACATGCTGCTGGGGAAGGCCACATGTGTGCTGGGGAAGGCCACATGCTGCTGGGGGAAGGCCACATGCTGTTGGGGAAGGCCACATGCTGTTGGGAAGGCCACATGCTGCTGGGGAAGGCCACATGCTGCTGGGGAAGGCCACATGCTGCTGGGGAAGGCCACATGCTGTTGGGGAAGGCCACATGCTGTTGGGAAGGCCACATGCTGCTGGGGAAGGCCACATGTGTGCTGGGGAAGGCCACATGCTGCTGGGGAAGGCCACATGCTGCTGGGGAAGGCCACATGCTGTTGGGGAAGGCCACATGTGTGCTGGAGAAGGCCACATGCTGCTGAGGAAGGCCACATGCTGCTGGGGAAGGCCACATGTGTGCTGGGGAAGGTCACATGCTGCTGGGGAAGGCCACATGCTGCTGGGGAAGGCCACATGCTGTTGGGGAAGGCCACATGCTGCTGGGGAAGGCCACATGCTGCTGGGGAAGGCCACATGCTGCTGGGGTAGGCCATGAGCTGCCATGGGAAGGTTTAAGACACCTTATTGTGTAGTTTCCACTAGTCAAGTTGAATCATCTGTGTGAGTTGACATGAGGCAGCAGGCAGTGTAGTGGAGAGAACAGGTGTTACATGCACAGATAAGAGCAACTAAAGTGATTCCAGAACTGAGAGACGTTAGTTATGAAGAATGTCTAAAAGAATGTAGTTTAACAACCCTAGAGACAAGGAAGTTAAGAGGAGATGAAATTTAAGTTTTTAAGATATTGAATGGGTATGAAAATATTGATAGCAATATGTTTTTCTCACTCAAGAAAAGATCTGTGCAGATTGTATATCAGGAAGTACTCATTCTCACAGAGGACAATAAATGAATGGAACAATTTATCTATAGATTATGTAACTGCTAGCAGCATGAATATGTTTAAACACAAGGTTTACACATATCTCAGGAGGGTGGGTTACACATAGATGAAAAAATGTTGGCCTCTCGATATTTCTTGTCCACTTGCAATCTGGGCCTTTGCCTTGGATGGCAATCTTGTTGAATCATGATAAGTAATCATGTGTGCCAGGGAGTGTAAAGTGCTGTTATTAGACCTTGTGTCCAGTAAGAATGGTGTTTGTCTGTACACTGTTCCATGTGGTGTTTGTCTGTACACTGTCCCGTGTGTTGTTTGTCTGTACACTGTCCCGTTTGGTGTTTGTCTGTACACTGTCCCGTGTGTTGTTTGTCTGTACACTGTCCCGTTTGGTGTTTGTCTGTACACTGTCCCGTGTGTTGTTTGTCTGTACACTGTCTCGTGTGGTGTTTGTCTGTACACTGTCCCGTGTGTTGTTTGTCTGTACACTGTCCCGTTTGGTGTTTGTCTGTACACTGTCCGGTGTGGTGTTTGTCTGTACACTGTCCCATGTGGTGTTTGTCTGTACACTGTCCCGTTTGGTGTTTGTCTGTACACTGTCCGGTGTGGTGTTTGTCTGTACACTGTCCCATGTGGTGTTTGTCTGTACACTGTCCCATGTGGTGTTTGTCTGTACACTGTCCCGTGTGGTGTTTGTCTGTACACTGTCTCGTGTGGTGTTTGTCTGTACACTGTCCCGTGTGGTGTTTGTCTGTACACTGTCCCATGTGGTGTTTGTCTGTACACTGTCCCGTGTGGTGTTTGTCTGTACACTGTCTCGTGTGGTGTTTGTCTGTACACTGTCCCGTGTGGTGTTTGTCTGTACACTGTCCCATGTGGTGTTTGTCTGTACACTGTCCCGTGTGGTGTTTGTCTGTACACTGTCCCGTGTGGTGTTTGTCTGTACACTGTCCCGTGTGGTGTTTGTCTGTACACTGTCTCGTGTGGTGTTTGTCTGTACACTGTCCCGTGTGTTGTTTGTCTGTACACTGTCCCGTGTGGTGTTTGTCTGTACACTGTCCCGTGTGGTGTTTGTCTGTACACTGTCTCGTGTGGTGTTTGTCTGTACACTGTCCCGTGTGTTGTTTGTCTGTACACTGTCCCGTGTGGTGTTTGTCTGTACACTGTCCCGTGTGGTGTTTGTCTGTACACTGTCTCGTGTGGTGTTTGTCTGTACACTGTCCCGTGTGTTGTTTGTCTGTACACTGTCCCGTGTGGTGTTTGTCTGTACACTGTCCCATGTGGTGTTTGTCTGTACACTGTCCCGTGTGTTGTTTGTCTGTACACTGTCCCGTGTGGTGTTTGTCTGTACACTGTCCCGTTTGGTGTTTGTCTGTACACTGTCCCGTGTGGTGTTTGTCTGTACACTGTCCCGTGTGGTGTTTGTCTGTACACTGTCTCGTGGTGTTGTTTAGACGAGGACGTTGCGAAGGAGGAGCATCTGGACAATGACTTCCTGTGGAACCTCAAGATGTTGTCAGAGGTGAGCAATACCTCACTGTCCTCGCTAGGTGGTTGTCCTTGACGGGCGCTTGTCCTGGACGTGTGTTTGTCCTGGACAGGTGCTTGTCCTGGATGGATGTTTGTCCTGGATGGGCGTTTGTCTTGGACGATAATGATAATGAAACTACTAAAACTCCCCCTCGATTGATTCAACCGATTGAGAATCAGTAGTGAGTGTGAATGGTTAAAGTAATGTGGACACTTGGTTTAATAAAAGAGTGGGAATCTCTGTAAGAATCATTGAACTGATTGACTTTGATCATTAGATTGGGTAACTTGCGAAAATACAAATCACCTTATTGACTGATCTGACGATCAAACTTCAAACGTGATTGAGCATGCATTGGTGTTGATTCGCAATTGTTTCATGAGATTTGCACAAATTACGTGTTGTGCTTCCATCAACAATTTCACTAAATTTCACCTTCATTTTAGTGTTATGTTATGCACGAGGGGCGCCACAGGTTATTTCGGTAGGTTCTATTATCATAAAATTAAAACTCTGACTGTTTTCCTGTGCAGATTGTGCAATGTGATGGCACTGCCCTGTTGCCATACCAACAAGAACTGATTGCGGTGCTGCAATTGACCCTTCACCTCAAGTGTAAGGAGGCGGCCGACCTGGCGAGTGTTCTCTTGAAGAATCTACTCAAGGCAGTCACCACAACATTCTCTCTCGATTACCGCAACACACCGACCGACTGGAATCTACCATTCACTCAACAGCTTCCTATCAGGGTGAGTGTGTATGGCGAGCTGATTAAGTGGAATGGAAGTAGCTTAGACATGCTTTAGAGTAAAATTGGGAGCAGTTGTTTGTATTGGGTCCCCTGCTCTGTAACAGTTTCACAGTTTGTATTGGGTCCCCTGCTCTGTAACAGTTTCACAGTTTGTATTGGGTCCCCTGCTCTGTAACAGTTTCACAGTTTGTATTGGGTCCCCTGCTCTGTAACAGTTTCACAGTTTGTATTGGGTCCCCTGCTCTGTAACAGTTTCACAGTTTGTATTGGGTCCCCTGCTCTGTAACGGTTTCACAGTTTCTATTGGGTCCCCTGCTCTGTAACAGTTTCACAGTTTGTTTTGGGTCCCCTGCTCTGTAACAGTTTCACAGTTTGTATTGGGTCCCCTGCTCTGTAACAGTTTCACAGTTTGTATTGGGTCCCCTGCTCTGTAACAGTTTCACAGTTTCTATTGGGTCCCCTGCTCTGTAACAGTTTCACAGTTTCTATTGGGTCCCCTGCTCTGTAACAGTTTCACAGTTTCTATTGGGTCCCCTGCTCTGTAACAGTTTCACAGTTTCAGTCTTGAATTTCACCTTTTTCCATTCCAGATATTTCGATAAACTTTTAATATGGTTATCAGTCGTCACTTCTGAGTTGCAAACAGTTGATAACTTCTGTTGCAGTTTGTGATCTAGCCAGTGATTGAGTAGAGTATAAACACAATGCCCACAATGAACGAGGAATCATTTATTAAGCGGCCACCACCTGCGTCCTTGAGTAGTCCAGGCGCAATAGCTCAATGATCAAAACATGGTGGTTCTTTCAAAAACTTGTATGTAAGAACTTAGTCTTACTTACTGAATCCTCCACCTACTAGTGCACAAGGCAGGAACAGGCTCCAGCTGATGGGCATTTCCTCTAATTCCCCCTCCCCAGTTCTCTTCCAGGTTTTTTTGGTCGTCCTCATTTTTCAGGCTGTTTTTGTTTCCTTTGGGTGTCCACCTCAAGGCTGTTTTTGTTTCCTTTGGGTGTCCACCTCAAGGCTGTTTTTGTTTCCTTTGGGTGTCCACCTCGAGGCTGTTTTTGTTTCCTTTGGGTGTCCACCTCGAGGCTGTTTTTGTTTCCTTTGGGTGTCCACCTCGAGGCTGTTTTTGTTTCCTTTGGGTGTCCACCTCGAGGCTGTTTTTGTTTCCTTTGGGTGTCCACCTCGAGGCTGTTTTTGTTTCCTTTGGGTGTCCACCTCGAGGCTGTTTTTGTTTCCTTTGGGTGTCCACCTCGAGGCTGTTTTTGCTGCAGTATTGTCATCTTTCATAAAACATGGCTGATCTATCTCCATCTTGTTGTGAACAAGTCATCCTTTCATAAAACATGGCTGATCTATCTCCATCTTCTTGTTGTGAACAAGTCATCCCTTCATAAAACATGGCTGATCTATCTCCATCTTCTTGTTGTGAACAAGTCATCCTTTCATGAAACATGGCTGATCCATCTCCATCTTCTTGTGGTGAACAAGTCATCCTTTCATAAAACATGGCTGATCCATCTCCATCTTCTTGTTGTGAACAAGTCATCCTTTCATAAAACATGGCTGATCTATCTCCATCTTCTTGTGAACAAGTTATCCTTTCATAAAACATGGCTGATCTATCTCCATCTTCTTGTTGTGAACAAGTCATCCTTTCATAAAACATGGCTGATCTATCTCCATCTTCTTGTTGTGAACAAGTCATCCGTTCATAAAACATGGCTGATCTATCTCCATCTTCTTGTTGTGAACAAGTCATCCTTTCATAAAACATGGCTGATCTATCTCCAGCTTCTTGTGGTGAGCCAAGTCATCCATGTTAATTTGTGTAGTTAGTTTCAGAAGTTCTTTGTTGGAAATATTTTGTGGCCAGAATATTTGCATGAAGCTTTGCAGTTGCAATCTTAGTATCATATTTCTCATGTTTTATTTTGACATGACCCCCAGGACTGGGGGAGAAAGGGAGACTTGAAAGACCTCCAGATGAAGTGGCATATACCATCACCAGTTGAAAAACAGTTCACTCGAGACGTCCTTCGAATCTTCCTTCTGCCCCAGCTCCAGACGGTCACGGACTACGTGAAGGGCGGAGACAGCAACATGACGAGGTTAGTGAAGCAGTGGGAATGGGCCTTTTATTTGGTACTCCTTTAAACCTGGCCTAAATTACTGTGGCTTTATGTGTAATTTTTACCTAATTATTTTATATTCCAAAACTCATTCCATCACACATAATTTGCGTTATACTAAGGCAGATATTCTTATCAAATATTACATTTTATGGCAATTAGCAGCCCAAATAATGATCCAGATTACATCAGGCTCGATAACAATGCAGACTGGTGCAATTTGGAGCTATTTTTGAATTTTGGTTGACTAACTGTGCCCTAAACCGCAATATTTAATTTAAAAAATATGTACCCTTTTGTGTACCTCAAAAGATGTGTGATGGAATGAACATTCTTCCATTACTGATCCCGTTTCACTACCGTCTCCTGTCCCCCTACCCTTTGCTCCCATTCACCACTCCCCCTACCCCTTGCTCTCATTCTCCTGTCCCCCTACTACATGCTCTCATTCACCACTCCCCCTACCCCTTGCTCTCATTCTCCTGTCCCCCTACTACATGCTCTCATTCACCACTCCCCCTACCTCTTGCTCTCATTCACCTGTCCCCCTACTACATGCTTTCATTCACCACTCCCCCTACCCCTTGCTCTCATTCTCCTGTACCCCTACTACATGCTCTCATTCACCACTCCCCCTACCTCTTGCTCTCATTCACCTGTCCCCCTACTACATGCTCTCATTCACCACTCCCCCTACCCCTTGCTCTCATTCTCCTGTCCCCCTACTACATGCTCTCATTCACCACTCCCCCTACCCCTTGCTCTCATTCTCCTGTCCCCCTACTACATGCTCTCATTCACCTGTCCCCCTACCTCTTGCCCTCATTCTCCTGTCCCCCTACTACATGCTCTCATTCACCACTCCCCCTACCTCTTGCTCTCATTCACCTGTCCCCCTACTACATGCTCTCATTCACCACTCCCCCTACCCCTTGCTCTCATTCTCCTGTCCCCCTACTACATGCTCTCATTCACCACTCCCCATACCTCTTGCTCTCATTCACCTGTCCCCCTACTACATGCTCTCATTCTCCTGTCCCCCTACTACATGCTCTCATTCACCACTCCCCGTACCCCTTGCTCTCATTCTCCTGTCCCCCTACTACATGTTCTCATTCACCACTCCCCCTACCCCTTGCTCTCATTCTCCTGTCCCCCTACTACATGCTCTCATTCACCTGTCCCCCTACCTCTTGCCCTCATTCTCTGCTCCCACCAAATCTCTCTTCATGCAGTCCTCCCATCTCAGTTTCAGTCTTCCTCTTCTCCTTCTAATCTCCAATCTGACCACATCTGCTCGGTGACTTAACCTTTCCCCTTCCATCCTTTCTACATGTCCAGCCCACTAACCGCTTCCTCCTGAAACTCTCTTTCACACCAACCTCCTCCCTCTAATTATTATTAACAGGCTTAGTTCGTGCGACAACAAATGAGTGGGAGAGATGAATAATTAACTGTCTACATATATTTCTATGTGTTTGTGGTTGTAGAGTGTTCATGTGTTTGTGGTTGTAGAGTTTTCATGTGCTTGTAGAATGTTCATGTGTTTGTGGTTGTAGAGTGTTCGTGTATTTGTGATTGTAAAATGTTCATATGTTTTTGATGGTAGAGTGTTCATGTGTTTTTGATGGTAGAATGTTCATGTGATTGTGGTTGTAGTGTTCATGTGTTTGTGGCTGCAGTGTTTGTGGTTGTAGAGTGTTCATGTGTTTGTGGTTGTAGAGATGAGTTGCTGCGTTGTCTCACCATCATACAGCACTGTCTTCTGGGGGCGGCCTGCCTACTGCCCGTGCTTCAAGGGGAACAGACTCCTCTGTAAGGCTCCTTCATTCTACATTTTTCATTCTTGAGCCAATGGTTCCATTCCAACCACTCGCTGTAGGGTTGTATGCGATAGTGACATTAATGATACATGTCAAATACAGTCCTTTATTTGTCTGTACTGTCTGTTATCTGTTATTTGTTATCTGTTATTTGTTATCTATTATTCGTCTCACGAGGTGAGACGAATGATCAACAAGAGTCCCTCAAAGTCATGTGCACTTGATCCTGTGCCGACCTGGTTTATGAAGGAATATTTAGACTGTCTTCTACCAAGCATTACAAACATTGTCAACTTGTCCATGTCAACAGGAATTGTGCTGACAAAAATGAAAACTGCGCTTGTGACGCCTTTGCTCAAGAAGCCTTCATTGGACAAAGATGTCATGAAAAACTTTCGACCTGTCTCTAATCTGTCCTTTATCTCTAAGTTGACAGAGAGGGTAGTGCAGAACAGGCTTATTGACCACGTCTCGCGCAACAATCTGCAGGAAAAATTCCAATCTGCCTATAAACCGAATCACAGTACTGAAGCTGCATTGATGCGAATCCAGAATGATATCTTGATGACCCTGGACAACAAGAGGGGTGTCTTGCTGTTCCTACTTGATCTGACAGCGGCGTTTGACACTGTAGATCATACACTACTGTTGGCTTGCATGAGAAGCGCGGGTGTCATCGGCGTCGCACACAAGTGGTTTGAGTCATATCTGACTTCGAGGACTCAGACTGTCTGCCTAGGCCAGACCCAGTCTGACCCGTCGGAGCTGCTGCAGGGAGTGCCACAGGGGTCTGTTCTTGGCCCAGTTTTGTTTACACTCTACACGGGACCCATTGGGCAGATAGTTAGGCGGCATCGACTTGACTTCCACCTCTTTGCTGATGATTCTCAACTGTATGTCTCATTTAAGATCAAGGATACCAATGATGAGATGGCTGCACTGGCACGCATCCAAGCATGTATTGGAGAACTAAAAGCATGGATGACTTATCATCGTCTTCAGCTGAATGATGATAAGACTGAAGTGCTTGTGATCACTACACCGAGCTCGGCTAGCAAGCACAGTCTGACCGATGTCGTCGTCGGTGACAGCATCCTCCAGCCTACTGCCGTCGCTCGCAACATTGGAGTGATGTTTGACAGTGAGCTCAGCATGAAATCTCAAGTGTCGAAACTGTGCAAGGTAGCATACTTTCACCTACATCGGATTCGCTCCATCAGAGATTGCTTGACACAACATGCCACTGAACTCCTGGTTCACTCCCTTGTCATATCGCGACTGGACTATGGAAATGGCCTCCTTTATGGTGTACCTGACCAGTTACTGGACAAGCTGCAGAGAGTCCAGCATGTGGCAGCTCGCATTGTGGTCAGAGCCAGTCGTTATGACCACATCACATCCATCCTAGAGACTCTCCATTGGCTTCCTGTCCGGTACCGTATTGAATACAAGGTCGTACTGATGACGTTCAAAGCTCTTCATCTGCTTGCGCCGAGCTACATTGCAGACCTGCTCCAGTTCTACCAACCCTGCAGAACATTGCGATCCTCATCAGACTCTCTTCTGACTGTACGCAGTGCACATCTGCGCCATTATGGTGATCGTGCCTTCTGCATCGCTGCTCCTCGCCTGTGGAACAGTCTCCCCCATGAGATGCGAAAATGTGACTCTCTATACACCTTTAAAAGACTCTTAAAAACTATCTTGTTTAAACGCGCTTATTATTCTTAACTGTCAAATTTATTCGACTTTTAGTGCTATGTCCTATGAACTTGGATTTGCTGTTTTTTATGTTTTTATTTATTTAACTATTATAATCGTGACTGTTTTTAACTATGTTCGTGTCAGCGCCTTTGAACAGGGTCACCTGGATCCATGGCGCTCTAAAAGTGCTCTAATTATTATTATTATTATCTATGCGTTATAACAAGTCATTTAGAGATTAGCTAGTACTAAATGGGGTATTTAGGGACTTGGTTGAGAAAGAAATAACTATACATATTTGTATGTATTTACATATATATATATATATATATATATATATATATATATATATATATACAGGACCATACATAGAGCCAATGGTCTCGATCTACAAAAAGTTATATGGGTGCTGCATTAGCCTTGTTTAGGTGGATACCATCGCTTTATAAAACCACACATTATTGTTATATATTGTTTTGTGTTTGTGCAGCATTGAGAGTCTGGTTGAACTGAAACGATTCAACCACATCGCTGCCATGGACCAGGAAGGTACGCAATTATCGTATTATTTATGAAGAGCTCCAGGTATGGCATGACAAGCACGCACGCACGCACGCACGCACGCACGCACGCACGCACAGCGCATGCACACACACACAGCACAAACACACACAGCACACACAAACACACACACACACACCACACAGCACGCATGCACGCACGCACGCATGCACACACACACGTGTACACATATGCATGCATGCATGCACTCATGAAATCAACTAATTATAACAATACTCATGTTTCAGGTGTTGATGTGGATGGCAAGAACACGAGAAAGTTGGTTATAGATGCGTTGCGTCCACTGCTTGGTAAGTCAAGTCATCTCCCTTGGTCGAGTCTAGTCACACACATGATACATTACACAGACATCTCCCTTGGTTGAGTCTAGTCACACACATCATACATTACACAGTCATCTCCCTTGGTCGAGTCTAGTCACACACATCATACATTACACAGACATCTCCCTTGGTTGAGTCTAGTCACACACATCATACATTACACAGACATCTCCCTTGGTTGAGTCTAGTCACACACATCATACATTACACAGACATCTCCCTTGGTTGAGTCTAGTCACACACATCATACATTACACAGTCATCTCCCTTGGTTGAGTCTAGTCACTCACACATCATACATTACACAGTCATCTCTCTTGGTCAAGTCTAGTCACACAATCATACATTACACAGTCATCTCCCTTGGTCAAGTCTAGTCACACACATCATACATTACACAGACATCTCCCTTGGTCGAGTCTAGTCACACACATCATACATTACACAGTCATCTCCCTTGGTTGAGTCTAGTCACACACATCATACATTACACAGACATCTCCCTTGGTTGAGTCTAGTCACACACATCATACATTACACAGTCATCTCTCTTGGTCAAGTCTAGTCACACACATCATACATTACACAGTCATCTCCCTTGGTCAAGTCTAGTCACACACATCATACATTACACAGTCATCTCCCTTGGTTGAGTCTAGTCACACACATCATACATTACACAGTCATCTCCCTTGGTCAAGTCTAGTCACACACATCATACATTACACAGTCATCTCCCTTGGTTGAGTCTAGTCACACACATCATACATTACACAGTCATCTCCCTTGGTTGAGTCTAGTCACACACATCATACATTACACAGACATCTCCCTTGGTCGAGTCTAGTCACACACATCATACATTACACAGTCATCTCCCTTGGTTGAGTCTAGTCACACACATCATACATTACACAGACATCTCCCTTGGTTGAGTCTAGTCACACACATCATACATTACACAGTCATCTCTCTTGGTCAAGTCTAGTCACACACATCATACATTACACAGTCATCTCCCTTGGTCAAGTCTAGTCACACACATCATACATTACACAGACATCTCCCTTGGTTGAGTCTAGTCACACACATCATACATTACACAGTCATCTCTCTTGGTCAAGTCTAGTCACACACATCATACATTACACAGACATCTCCCTTGGTTGAGTCTAGTCACACACATCATACATTACACAGTCATCTCCCTTGGTCAAGTCTAGTCACACACATCATACATTACACAGTCATCTCCCTTGGTTGAGTCTAGTCACACACATCATACATTACACAGTCATCTCCCTTGGTTGAGTCTAGTCACACACATGATACATTACACAGACATCTCCCTTGGTTGAGTCTAGTCACACACATCATACATTACACAGACATCTCCCTTGGTTGAGTCTAGTCACACACATCATACATTACACAGACATCTCCCTTGGTTGAGTCTAGTCACACACATCATACATTACACAGACATCTCCCTTGGTTGAGTCTAGTCACACACATCATACATTACACAGTCATCTCCCTTGGTTGAGTCTAGTCACACACATCATACATTACACAGACATCTCCCTTGGTTGAGTCTAGTCACACACATCATACATTACACAGACATCTCCCTTGGTTGAGTCTAGTCACACACATCATACATTACACAGTCATCTCCCTTGGTTGAGTCTAGTCACACACATCATACATTACACAGTCATCTCCCTTGGTTGAGTCTAGTCACACACATCATACATTACACAGACATCTCCCTTGGTTGAGTCTAGTCACACACATCATACATTACACAGTCATCTCCCTTGGTTGAGTCTAGTCACACACATCATACATTACACAGACATCTCCCTTGGTTGAGTCTAGTCACACACATCATACATTACACAGACATCTCCCTTGGTTGAGTCTAGTCACACACATCATACATTACACAGTCATCTCCCTTGGTTGAGTCTAGTCACACACATCATACATTACACAGTCATCTCCCTTGGTCGAGTCTAGTCACACACATCATACATTACACAGACATCTCCCTTGGTCGAGTCTAGTCACACACATCATACATTACACAGACATCTCCCTTGGTTGAGTCTAGTCACACACATCATACATTACACAGTCATCTCCCTTGGTCGAGTCTAGTCACACACATCATACATTACACAGACATCTCCCTTGGTTGAGTCTAGTCACACACATCATACATTACACAGTCATCTCCCTTGGTCGAGTCTAGTCACACACATCATACATTACACAGACATCTCCCTTGGTTGAGTCTAGTCACACACATCATACATTACACAGTCATCTCCCTTGGTCGAGTCTAGTCACACACATCATACATTACACAGACATCTCCCTTGGTTGAGTCTAGTCACACACATCATACATTACACAGTCATCTCCCTTGGTCGAGTCTAGTCACACACATCATACATTACACAGACATCTCCCTTGGTTGAGTCTAGTCACACACATGATACATTACACAGACATCTCCCTTGGTCGAGTCTAGTCACACACATCATACATTACACAGTCATCTCCCTTGGTTGAGTCTAGTCACACACATCATACATTACACAGTCATCTCCCTTGGTCGAGTCTAGTCACACACATGATACATTACACAAACATCTCCCTTGGTCGAGTCTAGTCACACACATCATACATTACACAGACATCTCCCTTGGTCGAGTCTAGTCACACACATGATACATTACACAGACATCTCCCTTGGTCGAGTCTAGTCACACACATGATACATTACACAGTCATCTCCCTTGGTCTAGTCTAGTCACACACATCATACATTACACAGTCATCTCCCTTGGTCGAGTCTAGTCACACACATGATACATTACACAGTCATCTCCCTTGGTCAAGTCTAGTCACACACATCATACATTACACAGTCATCTCCCTTGGTCGAGTCTAGTCACACACATGATACATTACACAGACATCTCCCTTGGTCGAGTCTAGTCACACACATGATACATTACACAGTCATCTCCCTTGGTCAAGTCTAGTCACACACATCATACATTACACAGTCATCTCCCTTGGTCGAGTCTAGTCACACACATGATACATTACACAGTCATCTCCCTTGGTCAAGTCTAGTCACACACATCATACATTACACAGTCATCTCCCTTGGTCGAGTCTAGTAACGCACATCATACATTACACAGTCATCTCCCTTGGTCGAGTCTAGTCACACACACATCATACATTACACAGACATCTCCCTTGGTTGAGTCTAGTCACACACATCATACATTACACAGTCATCTCCCTTGGTCGAGTCTAGTCACACACATGATACATTACACAGACATCTCCCTTGGTCGAGTCTAGTCACACACATCATACATTACACAGTCATCTCCCTTGGTCGAGTCTAGTCACACACATGATACATTTCACAGTCATCTCCCTTGGTCGAGTCTAGTCACACACATCATACATTACACAGTCATCTCCCTTGGTCGAGTCTAGTCACACACATGATACATTACACAGACATCTCCCTTGGTCGAGTCTAGTCACACACATCATACATTACACAGTCATCTCCCTTGGTCGAGTCTAGTCACACACATGATACATTTCACAGTCATCTCCCTTGGTCGAGTCTAGTCACACACATCATACATTACACAGTCATCTCCCTTGGTCGAGTCTAGTCACACACATGATACATTACACAGACATCTCCCTTGGTCGAGTCTAGTCACACACATGATACATTACACAGTCATCTCCCTTGGTCAAGTCTAGTCACACACATCATACATTACACAGTCATCTCCCTTGGTCGAGCCTAGTCACACACATGATACATTACACAGTCATCTCCCTTGGTCAAGTCTAGTCACACACATCATACATTACACAGTCATCTCCCTTGGTCGAGTCTAGTCACACACATGATACATTACACAGTCATCTCCCTTGGTCGAGTCTAGTCACACACATCATACATTACACAGTCATCTCCCTTGGTCAAGTCTAGTCACACACATGATACATTACACAGTCATCTCCCTTGGTTGAGTCTAGTCACACACATAATACATTGCACAGTCATCTCCCTTGGTCGAGTCTAGTCACACACATCATACATTACACAGTCATCTCCCTTGGTCAAGTCTAGTCACACACATGATACATTACACAGTCATCTCCCTTGGTCAAGTCTAGTCACACACATCATACATTACACAGTCATCTCCCTTGGTCGAGTCTAGTCACACACATGATACATTACACAGTCATCTCCCTTGGTCGAGTCTAGTCACACACATCATACATTACACAGTCATCTCCCTTGGTCAAGTCTAGTCACACACATGATACATTACACAGTCATCTCCCTTGGTCAAGTCTAGTCACACACATCATACATTACACAGTCATCTCCCTTGGTCAAGTCTAGTCACACACATGATACATTACACAGTCATCTCCCTTGGTCGAGTCTAGTCACACACATCATACATTACACAGTCATCTCCCTTGGTCAAGTCTAGTCACACACATGATACATTACACAGTCATCTCCCTTGGTCGAGTCTAGTCACACACATCATACATTACACAGTCATCTCCCTTGGTCGAGTCTAGTCACACACATCATACATTACACAGTCATCTCCCTTGGTCAAGTCTAGTCACACACATGATACATTACACAGTCATCTCCCTTGGTCGAGTCTAGTCACACACATGATACATTACACAGTCATCTCCCTTGGTCGAGTCTAGTCACACACATCATACATTACACAGTCATCTCCCTTGGTCGAGTCTAGTCACACGCACGTGATACATTACACAGTCATCTCCCTTGGTCGAGTCTAGTCACATACATCATACATTACACAGTCATCTCCCTTGGTCGAGTCTAGTCACATACATCACACATTACACAGTCATCTCCCTTGGTCGAGTCTAGTCACATACATCACACATTACACAGTCATCTCCCTTGGTCGAGTCTAGTCACACACATGATACATTACACAGTCATCTCCCTTGGTCGAGTCTAGTCACATACATCATACATTACACAGTCATCTCCCTTGGTCGAGTCTAGTCACATACATCACACATTACACAGTCATCTCCCTTGGTCGAGTCTAGTCACACACATGATACATTACACAGTCATCTCCCTTGGTCGAGTCTAGTCACATACATCATACATTACACAGTCATCTCCCTTGGTCGAGTCTAGTCACATACATCACACATTACACAGACATCACTTTATAGGTTCCTCCTCAGTTCTATCTTTTACTCATCTCGTTTTAGACTGATTTTGTGAAAAATCAAACTTATCAAGTATCTATATTCAAACACTTCTTTTAACGTACAAAAAAGGTTTTGTTTTCCTCGGTAGAGCATTCGCCAACATCGCTTCATCAGTACTAACGACTATGACGTCCTAGTAGGATGCAAAATAAAGGGAAAAGACAAAAGGCAGAGATGTGAAGAATCTGAACACAATAATAAATGTTTATTGTTTCAATGATAATTTCTCAATTTTTGCCGATGTTGTTTGTTTTTGGTTACATTTTGTCCCCACCACTAGGTGGCATTCATTGAAATGTGAAGTTACTAGTTTTATTATTGTGAGTCTTGAATATGTCGGTTGTTGTAGATTACCTGCTGCAGAAGCAAGAAGACGACACCAAGAGTTTGATAGCAGTCACCAAAGTAAGTCTTCCTTGTCGCTGAATGACAGCTGTCAATCATCTTGTGCCTGTCATTGTCACACACAACTACTACCTCTTTACACTAGTACACCTGATTGGTTCAAATATTGCATACTACCGGTATATTGCATACCTTGTATCTCCCATGCATGTGAACAGAGTCGATTATGAATACAGAGTTGGTCATAACTGCTGTAAAATTGGGGACAAAATGAATTAATAGCAAATGATACTAACTTCTATAAAATTAAACAATCGCTGTGTGGTTGTATCAACTGCATTTCTTAATATAATTCCCTACTGAATAATAGAGTTTTAGTTCCACTGCCATGATAGATCCTGGTATGGCTCCTGCAGTAAACATAGCACATGGGAAGCATTTTGAATTAATCCATGCTGTATATATAACTGCGTAAAGTGTACAGTGTTAACTATTACATACTTATTTGGATGTACAGCTGTGTACAGTGTTAACTATTACATACTCATTCAGGTATACAGCTGTGTACAGTGTTAACCTATTTATATTATGTATTAACCTATTTATATATTTATTTTTTCATTATAACTTCATGTACATTATTTCAGTTATATCTATTTACATAATCTTATTTCTACATAATATTAACACTATTGAGCTCTAATTATGATAACTATTTTTAGTATATTTAATTGCTCTACTTATCTGTATTTTATTAATATTAATTCATATAATTTTAATTAACTATATATATATATATATATATATATATATATATGATTATTATATTATATTTTATTACACTAGATATATTTTATATTCTTATTTTAACTAGCTTGTATAATGTATTTGTAAAGAATTGCATGTTTATTTAGCAATTTTATTTATATCTATTTGTCTTGTAAAGCACCACGAACAATTTTAAATTGGATCTGGTGCTATATAAAATAAAATATATTATTATTATTAACTATTACATACTCACTCAGTGTACAGTTGTATACAGTGTTAACTATTACATGCTCACTTAGGTGTACAGCTGTATACAGTGTTAACTATTGCATACTCACTCAGTGTACAGTTGTATACAGTGTTAACTATTACATGCTCACTCAGTGTACAGTTGTATACAGTGTTAACTATTACATACTCACTCAGTGTACAGTTGTATACAGTGTTAACTATTACATGCTCACTCAGGTGTACAGTTGTATACAGTGTTAACTATTGCATACTCACTCAGTGTACAGTTGTATACAGTGTTAACTATTACATGCTCACTCAGTGTACAGTTGTATACAGTGTTAACTATTACATGCTCACTCAGTGTACAGTTGTATACAGTGTTAACTATTACATGCTCACTCAGGTGTACAGCTGTGTGTTGTTCAACTACGGTATCCCGAAGGAGGAGTTTGACGGCAAATGGAAGAGTTTCTTCTACTTCAAAAAGTCCATGGAGAATAAGGTGCGTTCTCTTTTTAAGAAAGTCTTCTACCTTCATCACATCAAGTTACTACATGTGCAGATTGAGATGAGCGATTTGTGCACCAATAGTTTGTGTCAGATGACAACGCGCAGCTAATTATTGTATGCGTTTAGACAAGCGATACGTCTAGACACTGAGTGCAACCTGTTGACTTGGGCCAATCCCGACTTTTATGAAAGGTCACAATCGGTGCACCTGCTGTCAGTCGCTGATTGGTCACTGCTTCAACATTGCAACCAACTGTCGGTGGAATTGGATCTGGCTGAAATTTTATAACACCATCATAACCACATGCCTCGCTACTCCGTCTCACGAGAGTGTTTACTTCACTGATCCTTGCTTCACAACACCGAACTATTGGGCAAACCATCGGGTGTGTAAACCGATCTTGACTACAGTCCTTGTGCTGTTTGAAAGGGAAGTAATCTTGCATCACACAGCTAAGGTGACAGCGTACAATGACTGGCTGGAAAGACACTGTAGAGTTCGCCACTACACATTTCAGATAAGAAAATGTGACGACTCCAAGTGCTGTACCCTACCTGTCCTTGATCGGACCCAGCTAGCGTGGCTGCCTGACCCTGTGTTAGATCCAACGGGAGAACACTACCTAAAGTACCAATCCCAGAAGACGTCAGAGACCACTGACAAAGACAGGCCATCACTGCAGAAACCGAAGCCCACAAGGAAACGGAAGAATGATGCTCAGCCCAGTCAGGTCGTATCGAGCATTGAGCAGGTGGCTGGTGCGTCAGCAGTGGTATTGACAGACCAGCAGATGGTTGAGCAGCAGGGAGCGGGTGTCGAGTCAACGGTGAGGTCAAAACAGCAGTCCTTGGACGATTATGGTTTATACACAGCACAGCATGCTAGGGCCTCCATCCAGTGCGTTGAGTGCAGAAAGCCAAGAGTCATTTATAGTAAACAGAAACTGTCGGAAAGACACAACCTATCCCTCACATTGGCATTGAGTGAGCATGAGTACAGCTGTGGCGCTCCGATCTTGCCTCCAAATTCATCACTTCTCAAAAGTGTACAATGTCGCAGTGGCCTGGCATGCAGCTTACCAGTGGAGGTTGCATATTACAGTAGCAACATTGGCAGGTTGGACATTTGTGCACACTGTGGCAGCGAGGAAGCAGTTGTGGATCTTGAACTAAAAAAGAAATTCAAAACGGTGCTCCCTCTCTGTGGTGTATGTGATGACACTGGACTGAAAGCAATTGTTTTACGACCATATGGTAAAAAACGATGAACACATCCAATTCAGGCATTTTGCAATATGCCAATTTGGTACATTTCATGTCAATTTTGTTCTATATTGTGTTCCAAATTACAAAATGACATTCATGTACAGTATGTCTACTAGTATCTGGCAAAGATAAAAACCAGGGTGAATAAATTGTTTTTATTAAATGATGTTTTAAATGTCCGTGATTGAATCTACCATTGATTGAGAATATTGCACTCTATGTGGAGCCCCCAGGTTCTATGGTACCTAGATAGCCTGGTTAATAATCCATGCGGAAATACACAACACCATTCACAATGAAGACCGCACACTACAGAGGGTAACTAAGGGTTGAAGTGTTCGTAAATGCAAGGTTACAGTGAAAATAATTAAGCGAAAAAATACAGATCCCAACAGAGGGTGGCTAAGGATAAATGAAGGCCAAAACATATGCATTGAATGCCAAACATATATTGTTAGATTTCCAGGCATGTGTTATGTACTATATATGTACAACAAGGATACAATCCGGTTACACATGACTAACCGATGTTGGGAATGCTTCCACGTTAAAAAAAAGATACAGCTGCCTACCTACCCTATTTTAAACAACATAAAAAGTTAAGATAAAAAAAAACATTTCCCTACCTACCTACCCTACTTTTTGCAAGCATGAAATAGGAAACATAGAACTTTTTCTGTTAGGCCTTACCATAACATTACATGTCACAGCTGTGTTAAAAATCCTTGAAAACTAAAATCTATTTTATGCTTTAAAGTATCTTTTTATTTACCTGTAGTAGATTCCATTTGCAAGTCTATGACAATCCCTTGATCAGCTGTTTCCAGTGCTTAATGTTGGACGTTATAGTCGTCAGGTGATGCTATTAAGACAGGACTAGCTCACAGTCTCGTGTTTGTTTTAGCTGCTGGGAAAGAAGAACCACGTGAGGGCGCTACTGGTCGACCGCGTCCAGCTGCAACACGAGGTACGAATAATAATGATAATTTTGTATAGCTTCGCATCCAGTTCAGTTCACAGTGTGGTCAAACAATATGTTTAATACTATAGGTAGTATTATATATAATATTTCATTATTACATAATGAAGATGGGCATGTAGATATAATCATGAGCCATATGAAAGGTTAGTAAAATAGCAGCATGAAATATACAATATCTATGCTTACTCATGCATGGTAATTAAAACGCCAACAAGGTCATTTTATTATACACTTTCCCGTCCATGCAGTACAACGTTATTAGATGGTTATAAATTAGTTGATTTCCTGGACAACTGCAACGTATTTTGTCACTGGGTCATCACATTGACACTGTTTGTTAGCACATTGTCACTGTGTCATCACATTGACACTGTTTGTCAGCACATTGTCACTGTGTCATCACATTGACACTGTTTGTCAGCACATTGTCACGGTGTCATCACATTGACACTGTCAGCACATTGTCACTGTGTCATCACATTGACACTGTTTGTCAGCACATTGTCACTGTGTCACACATTGACATTGTGTCACCACATTGTTACTGTGTCACCATATTATCACTGGGTGTTACCATTGTGTCACTGTGT
Organism: Lamellibrachia columna; assembly: GCA_963662155.1. Classification (NCBI taxonomy): domain Eukaryota; kingdom Metazoa; phylum Annelida; class Polychaeta; order Sabellida; family Siboglinidae; genus Lamellibrachia; species Lamellibrachia columna. The sequence goes on from OY759262.1 coordinate 64,264,111, forward strand.
GTCACCATCATGTCAGTGAGGTCACTTTATCACCAACAGATGCGTCTGGTGAATCGGGCATCCAAAGTGGTCACACCATCTCACGTTGACCTGCTGCGAGATCTGTTCCGACTCTCTGTCAGTCGATACAGCGAGGTAGGCATGGTTATAAGTAGGCGCTTATAGAAAGCCTTAAAGTTCCTCTGCAAGTAAATTTTTTTATTGCCTAATTTCAGATTCATTTTGTGAAATGTTTTGGTGAAATCAACAGACAGACAAACTATTAAATTATTTTCGACTAGATACAGTTAAATTTCTGTGAAAAAGCATAAGGCTGTTCACACTTTCACAAGTTTCTATATACTCCAGCATAAGGCTGTTCACACTTTCACAAGTTTCTATATACTCCAGCATAAGGCTGTTCACACTTTCACAAGTTTCTATATACTCCAGCGTAAGGCTGTTCACACTTTCACAAGTTTCTATATACTCCAGCATAAGGCTGTTCACACTTTCACAAGTTTCTATATACTCCAGCATAAGGCTGTTCACACTTTCACAAGTTTCTATATACTCCAGCATAAGGCTGTTCACACTTTCACAAGTTTCTATATACTCCAGCATAAGGCTGTTCACACTTTCACAAGTTTCTATATACTCCAGCGTAAGGCTGTTCACACTTTCGCAAGTTTCTATATACTCCAGCATAAGGCTGTTCACACTTTCACAAGTTTCTATATACTCCAGCGTAAGGCTGTTCACACTTTCGCAAGTTTCTATATACTCCAGCATAAGGCTGTTCACACTTTCACAAGTTTCTATATACTCCAGCATAAGGCTGTTCACACTTTCACAAGTTTCTATATACTCCAGCATAAGGCTGTTCACACTTTCACAAGTTTCTATATACTCCAGCGTAAGGCTGTTCACACTTTCACAAGTTTCTATATACTCCAGCATAAGGCTGTTAACACTTTCACAAGTTTCTATATACTCCAGCATAAGGCTGTTCACACTTTCACAAGTTTCTATATACTCCAGCATAAGGCTGTTCACACTTTCACAAGTTTCTATATACTCCAGCGTAAGGCTGTTCACACTTTCACAAGTTTCTATATACTCCAGCATAAGGCTGTTCACACTTTCACAAGTTTCTATATACTCCAGCATAAGGCTGTTCACACTTTCACAAGTTTCTATATACTCCAGCATAAGGCTGTTCACACTTTCACAAGTTTCTATATACTCCAGCGTAAGGCTGTTCACACTTTCACAAGTTTCTATATACTCCAGCATAAGGCTGTTCACACTTTCACAAGTTTCTATATACTCCAGCATAAGGCTGTTCACACTTTCACAAGTTTCTATATACTCCAGCATAAGGCTGTTCACACTTTCACAAGTTTCTATATACTCCAGCATAAGGCTGTTCACACTTTCACAAGTTTCTATATACTCCAGCATAAGGCTGTTCACACTTTCACAAGTTTATATATACTCCAGCATAAGGCTGTTCACACTTTCACAAGTTTCTATATACTCCAGCATAAAGCTGTTCACACTTTCACAAGTTTCTATATACTCCAGCATAAGGCTGTTCACACTTTCACAAGTTTCTATATACTCCAGCATAAGGCTGTTCACACTTTCACAAGTTTCTATATACTCCAGCATACACTTTCACGAGTTGACCGATGTAACGAGCACAGTCAAGTCTTTCAATAAATTTAACAAAAGTTTGCACTCTTATTAAACTAGTTGTGCATATTACTTAAACTGTTCACATATTACTTATTTTGATGAGAAACTAAGAACCTTGTGAATACTTTGACCTTGTGTGGTGTGTCTGTAGGTGCGCAAGGTCGGACAGCAAACGCTGTCACACGCGTTCTCCTTGTTTGCCTACTCCTACAGATCTGTGCTTGATGACATCATCCACTGTCTACACGAAGACTCAACTGACTCCGAGCTCCACCACCAGTTTAAGGTGAGCACATCCTCTTGTCAGGACACTGTAGCACAGGACACTGTAGCACAGGACACTGTAGCACATTATTCTTTCTGACATCTCAAGCCTTTTAAAATAAAATTTATTGTAAAATTGATATCATATTTTATTTTTGCTGAAGGTTTTTTATTTATGTTATTAAAAATGTAGGGGTGAGTATTGTGGAATTGTAGTATTGTGACAATAGCTGAATTACTATTGCGATAGTTTCATAATTATTGCGATAAACCATAATTGATGGGTGACACCACCACATGACAGTTGATTAAAAATGGTGAATCTGTAAACGACACTGCTCTGATCAGTGAGTGTTGATGTTAGATTGATAGATAAGTAAAATGACCAAATAAAGTTTAAAAAGTTTGTATATGAACAGTGTTACAGTGGCACAGTGTTACAGTGGCACAGTGTTACAGTGGCACAAGTAAACTGGCTCACTTCTCCACAGTACCCTGTATATCATTAGGGTCGTTCACAATTGTCGACCTTTACCTATTCGTACTAAGCGTACTAAAGGGGGTAGGGGAGGTCAAATCCTGTGTACTAATTTTTTATGTTGGTCACATTCAACATATGACCAACGTTGCATCGTGCCACGTTGCAGAACTATTATTGTTTTAAACCGTGTAACTGGTCACAGTCTGACATTTCAGAAATTCACAACTTTGTTGAAAACAATTAATAATACGACACCCTGGAGTTGACTTTAACATAATTATTGGAGATAAATGTTTGTAAACATGTTCTGATGATTATTAGTGTACGTCCTACATAAATGCACTGTGTCACGGCGTGTCATGACATCGTGTCATCACATTGTCTCATCACATGTCATCACATTTTTACAACGATATTTTTTTTAATCTGGAAAAGTATCAACTTTTTAAAGTACTTGTAGTGAGGGATTGGGGGTATAAGAATTAGTGCACTTTGTACGAATAGGTGGATGTCAACTATCCTTGCCTTCTGTCTGTCTCTGTCTGGAGCTGCACAAACCTGTTGTGTCAAAGCTGTCTTCCCTGCCTGTAGGGAGCGCTGTATGTGATCCTGGGGGAGAACAAGAGTTCCCTTGTGACGAAGCGCAGTTGGGACGTCATGAACCGGCTGTGGCCGCAGCTAGTGCAGGCCAACCACACGGAGAAACCATCCGACCTGCAACTCATTGATACCATAATAGACAAACTGCACAAGAACATTGAGACAACAGAGCTCTCTATCACGGTACCAAACAGCAGCATCAGTTTAATCAGTTATCATCATCGTTGATTACATTGTAAATGTTCTCGTAATTGCTGATTATATTAATATTTGTCTCGTATTTGATGGTAATTTTTTTCTTTTTTCTTTGTAATATTTTGGCAGCTTGCAGCTGTTCTCATCAGACATCTATCAGTAGTGAGTCTGAGTTAGTTGGAAGCATAACAAAGAAAAAGGATACAAATGACTGTGAAATACAAGTAAAAGATTAATAAATAGCAACCACCAGTCTGATGTATCTCTTCACAATTAATTGCAGATTAATGATGCATTACCCACGAATGTGGGTAATGCCTAATGCCTACACAAAATCTAATTAATTACAATTACTTTTATAATTATACCATTTCAATTACAAATACAATTACAGATGCATTATGTGGGACCAGCTGTTTATTCAAAAAGTTTATTAATTTTTTTATAATTATATGATGAGATTGTTAAGCAATTTCTAGTGATACCATTTGCATCAAATGTTCGTATTCAGCTCGTGTTGTATCATGTACACCACAGAGTCGGCCCCTGTGTTTGTGATGTTGAGTCGGCCCCTGTGTTTGTGATGTTGAGTTGGCCCCTGTGTTTGTGATGTTGAGCCGGCCCCTGTGTTCTTAATGTTAAGTCTGTCCCTCTCTATGTAATGTTGAGTTGACCCCTGTGTTTGCAGTGCCATGACAGCCTGTTGGAGGTCGCAGGTGAACTCTGGTCTTCAGGGACCGTGCCAAAGCCAGCCTTGCCTCCAGCATCAGTCCTGGACCAGGCAGAAGGACGCAGTAAGGAGGAAGCAAGGAACCAGTTGAACCTCAAGTAAGGGGCCTTCCCTTACCTCCTTTGTTAGCCCTGCATTGAGGGGCCATCTCTTTCCTTTCCTCAACACTTCACAGTCATGTACATAGCACCTATAAATAACGAAACCAACAAGCACACTTTTACACAGCAATCACTAGTTCATTAACAAACCCACAACACAACTGTGATATCTCCCTTAGTGGGAGGACACACGAACCCACAACACAACTGTGATATATTCCTTAGTGGGAGGACACACAATCCCACAACACAACTGTGATATATCCCTTAGTGGGAGGACGCACAAACCCACAACACAACTGTGATATATTCCTTAGTGGGAGGACACACAATCCCACAACACAACTGTGATATATCCCTTAATGGGAGGACACACAAACCCACAACAATATTGTGATATATCCCTTAGTGGGAGGACACACAAACCCACAACACAACTGTGATATATCCCTTAGTGGGAGGACGCACAAACCCACAACACAACTGTGATATATTCCTTAGTGGGAGGACACACAATCCCACAACACAACTGTGATATATCCCTTAATGGGAGGACACACAAACCCACAACAATATTGTGATATATCCCTTAGTGGGAGGACACACAAACCCACAACACAACTGTGATATATCCCTTAGTGGGAGGACACACAAACCCACAACACAACTGTGATATATCCCTTAGTGGGAGGACACATAAACCCACAACAATATTGTGATATATATCCCTTAGTGGAAGGACACACAAACCCACAACAATATTGTGATATATCCCTTAGTGGGAGGACACACAAACCCACAACAATACTGTGATATATCCCTTAGTGGGAGGACACATAAACCCACAACACAACTGTGATATATCCCTTAGTGGGAGGACACACAATCCCACAACACAACTGTGATATATCCCTTAGTGGGAGGACACACAAACCCACAACACAACTGTGATATATCCCTTAGTGGGAGGACACATAAACCCACAACAATATTGTGATATATCCCTTAGTGGGAGGACACACAAACCCACAACACAACTGTGATATATCCCTTAGTGGGAGGACACATAAACCCACAACACAACTGTGATATATCCCTTAGTGGGAGGACACACAATCCCACAACACAACTGTGATATATCCCTTAATGGGAGGACACACAAACCCACAACACAACTGTGATATATCCCTTCGTGGGAGGACACACGAACCCACAACACAACTGTGATATATCCCTTAGTGGGAGGACACACAATCCCACAACACAACTGTGATATATCCCTTAATGGGAGGACACACAAACCCACAACACAACTGTGATATATCCCTTCGTGGGAGGACACACGAACCCACAACACAACTGTGATATATCCCTTAGTGGGAGGACACACAATCCCACAACACAACTGTGATATATCCCTTAATGGGAGGACACACAAACCCACAACACAACTGTGATATATCCCTTCGTGGGAGGACACACGAACCCACAACACAACTGTGATATATCCCTTAGTGGGAGGACACACAAACCCACAACACAACTGTTATATATCCCTTAGTGGGAGGACACACGAACCCACAACACAACTGTGATATCTCCCTTAGTGGGAGGACACACAAACCCACAACACAACTGTGATATATCCCTTAGTGGGAGGACACACGAACCCACAACACAACTGTGATATATCCCTTAGTGGGAGGACACACGAACCCACAACACAACTGTGATATATCCCTTAGTGGGAGGACACAAACCCACAACACAACTGATATATTCCTTAGTGGGAGGACACAAACCCACAACACAACTGATATATCCCTTAGTGGAAGGACACACAAACCCACAACACAACTGTGATATATTCCTTAGTGGGAGGACACACGAACCCACAACACAACTGTGATATATCCCTTAGTGGGAGGACACACAAACCCACAACACAACTGTGATATATCCCTTAGTGGGAGGACACATAAACCCACAACACAACTGTGATATATCCCTTAGTGGGAGGACACAAACCCACAACACAACTGATATATTCCTTAGTGGGAGGACACAAACCCACAACACAACTGATATATCCCTTAGTGGAAGGACACACAAACCCACAACACAACTGTGATATATCCCTTAGTGGGAGGACACACGAACCCACAACACAACTGTGATATATCCCTTAGTGGGAGGACACACAAACCCACAACACAACTGTGATATATCCCTTAGTGGGAGGACGCACAAACCCACAACACAACTGTGATATATTCCTTAGTGGGAGGACACACAATCCCACAACACAACTGTGATATATCCCTTAATGGGAGGACACACAAACCCACAACAATATTGTGATATATCCCTTAGTGGGAGGACACACAAACCCACAACACAACTGTGATATATCCCTTAGTGGGAGGACACACAAACCCACAACACAACTGTGATATATCCCTTAGTGGGAGGACACATAAACCCACAACAATATTGTGATATATCCCTTAGTGGAAGGACACACAAACCCACAACAATATTGTGATATATCCCTTAGTGGGAGGACACACAAACCCACAACAATACTGTGATATATCCCTTAGTGGGAGGACACATAAACCCACAACACAACTGTGATATATCCCTTAGTGGGAGGACACACAATCCCACAACACAACTGTGATATATCCCTTAGTGGGAGGACACACAATCCCACAACACAACTGTGATATATCCCTTAATGGGAGGACACACAAACCCACAACACAACTGTGATATATCCCTTCGTGGGAGGACACACGAACCCACAACACAACTGTGATATATCCCTTCGTGGGAGGACACACGAACCCACAACACAACTGTGATATATCCCTTAGTGGGAGGACACACAAACCCACAACACAACTGTTATATATCCCTTAGTGGGAGGACACACGAACCCACAACACAACTGTGATATCTCCCTTAGTGGGAGGACACACAAACCCACAACACAACTGTGATATATCCCTTAGTGGGAGGACACACGAACCCACAACACAACTGTGATATATCCCTTAGTGGGAGGACACACGAACCCACAACACAACTGTGATATATCCCTTAGTGGGAGGACACAAACCCACAACACAACTGATATATTCCTTAGTGGGAGGACACAAACCCACAACACAACTGATATATCCCTTAGTGGAAGGACACACAAACCCACAACACAACTGTGATATATTCCTTAGTGGGAGGACACACAAACCCACAACACAACTGTGATATATCCCTTAGTGGGAGGACACACAAACCCACAACACAACTGTGATATATCCCTTAGTGGGAGGACACATAAACCCACAACACAACTGTGATATATCCCTTAGTGGGAGGACACAAACCCACAACACAACTGATATATTCCTTAGTGGGAGGACACAAACCCACAACACAACTGATATATCCCTTAGTGGAAGGACACACAAACCCACAACACAACTGTGATATATCCCTTAGTGGGAGGACACACGAACCCACAACACAACTGTGATATATCCCTTAGTGGGAGGATACACAAACCCACAACACAACTGTGATATATCCCTTAGTGGGAGGACGCACAAACCCACAACACAACTGTGATATATTCCTTAGTGGGAGGACACACAATCCCACAACACAACTGTGATATATCCCTTAATGGGAGGACACACAAACCCACAACAATATTGTGATATATCCCTTAGTGGGAGGACACACAAACCCACAACACAACTGTGATATATCCCTTAGTGGGAGGACACACAAACCCACAACACAACTGTGATATATCCCTTAGTGGGAGGACACATAAACCCACAACAATATTGTGATATATCCCTTAGTGGAAGGACACACAAACCCACAACAATATTGTGATATATCCCTTAGTGGGAGGACACACAAACCCACAACAATACTGTGATATATCCCTTAGTGGGAGGACACATAAACCCACAACACAACTGTGATATATCCCTTAGTGGGAGGACACACAATCCCACAACACAACTGTGATATATCCCTTAGTGGGAGGACACACAATCCCACAACACAACTGTGATATATCCCTTAATGGGAGGACACACAAACCCACAACACAACTGTGATATATCCCTTCGTGGGAGGACACACGAACCCACAACACAACTGTGATATATCCCTTAGTGGGAGGACACACAAACCCACAACACAACTGTGATATATCCCTTAGTGGGAGGACACACGAACCAACAACACAACTGTGATATCTCCCTTAGTGGGAGGACACACAAACCCACAACACAACTGTGATATATCCCTTAGTGGGAGGACACACGAACCCACAACACAACTGTGATATATCCCTTAGTGGGAGGACACACGAACCCACAACACAACTGTGATATATCCCTTAGTGGGAGGACACATAAACCCACAACACAACTGTGATATATCCCTTAGTGGGAGGACACAAACCCACAACACAACTGATATATTCCTTAGTGGGAGGACACAAACCCACAACACAACTGATATATCCCTTAGTGGAAGGACACACAAACCCACAACACAACTGTGATATATTCCTTAGTGGGAGGACACACGAACCCACAACACAACTGTGATATCTCCCTTAGTGGAAGGACACACAAACCCACAACACAACTGTGATATATCCCTTAGTAGGAGGACACACAAACCCACAACACAACTGTGATATATTCCTTAGTGGGAGGACACACAATCCCACAACACAACTGTGATATATCCCTTAGTGGGAGGACACACAAACCCACAACACAACTGTGATATATCCCTTAGTGGTAGGACACACGAACCCACTACACAACTGTGATATATCCCTTAGTGGGAGGACACACAAACCCACAACACAACTGTGATATATCCCTTAGTGGGAGGACACACAAACCCACAACACAACTGTGATATATTCCTTAGTGGGAGGACACACAATCCCACAACACAACTGTGATATCTCCCTTAGTGGGAGGACACACAAACCCACAACACAACTGTGATATCTCCCTTAGTGGGAGGACACACAAACCCACAACACAACTGTGATATATCCCTTAGTGGGAGGACACACAATATGAGGTAGAAGAAAGAAGAATCTTGTTGAGTGTTTTTTTAAACCTTTTTAACGGATTTCAGCGTACTGTAAAATAAATTTACATCTTGTTGCTGTGAAAATTAATGTTTATTGCCAATTTTTCAACATGAACTTTTGAATCTAAGATTTATGTATGTTGCATATGGATATTTTATTTGTTTGTAGGTCATTTGAGAAGTTGACGAAAACATTAGGAGACATCATAGATGGTGGCACTCTGTAAGTGGTGACACCTGTGGGCAGAAACTAGGGCAGACATGTAGCATGCATGTTGATTGTACAGAGTGTGTTCGTTACTGAAAGCGAAACAAAAGTCATAGTTTTGGGGCTATGCACCTAAAAGAGATAATAAAAACCAACCACGTGCAACTAAAATCAAGAATATAACGCCAGTGGTTTACTCAGAATGTGTTCTAAAAGTGGGAGATTTCAGTCATTCCTCCGAATGGCTGAGGGTTGATATGTTAACCAGCGCGACAGATAAGTGCATGCGCAGTTCTATGTAATCAGGGTAACCTAGACTAAAGTGGCGTGTTAAGGGAGGGCAGCGTACACAGAACCAACGCAGTCTCAAACAAACGTGATATTTTGCCAGAAAGAGAATTGGTTTAGTAAACAAAGGACAAAATATGTTACATAAATTGAGTTTGGAGGCAAATAGCAAGGCCATATCCTATTGGCTGGTATAGGAATAGGTGTATGCAAATATATTTTCACTTGGCGAGCGATTATTGCCAGAATATCACTCGTGACGTAGTGTTATCTAAGAGTATTGCGCAGCCCACGAAATTAAGATGTTCAACATGGTTATTCTAGTAACCACTGCTGCAACATTATTAATTGTATTTGCAAATGGTTATGTTTTAGTAAATATTATATGTGTATAGGCCGAAAACCATGACTTTTGTTTTCCTTTAAGAAAAACACGCTTGTTCTTTTTATTTGAAAATGCACAAACATTTATTTTATATTGAAAAACACGATGCTCTTGAGTGCCAAATAAGTGTCCCTATACGCATATTTATTTGATGAAAAATGCCACCTTATACACACCTTATTTAGCACTATATGGTTATTAGATTTAGACCTTTGTGCCGGCCTATATTCTATAATCATGGCTAATTCTGGAGCTGCATGTGGCTCCCTCTGATGGCCAAGTTGTCACCCATTCGAATGACAGTCATCAATTTAGCTGGAATCCATGCTTCCAAGGATCCTAGATTTTGATCCTGAAGCATTAGGCCGTCAGATTTCTATGATTAGGTGAATCGGTCGGAATCCTTAGTTCTTGGGAGCTCGACAAGGTATATTATTAGTTAAAACGCCTTTATCACAGCGTAAACTGACCGTAAATGGCTGCTGTGCGTAGCACCTCAAACCGGTCATAACTGGCTGGCGGCAGTTTCCCCTGAAACAGGCTTGCGTATTCAATTCATTAAAATTTTAATGTCCATTTAAAAATGGAAAATTCCCCGGTTTATTTTGCAGATATAAAACGTGGTTACTATATCTGCGGTGACACAACGCGAATATGCTCAAAGTTTATGCATATTCGGCGGGAAAAAGCCCGAAATATACTGCGATCTGCGTAGTTTACTAAGGACGCCTTCACGTAACAATTTTGCTTGGGCGTTAAAAAAGACAAATATACTAGTCACTTTTTCACACTATACATATATTTGTTTTGAACAGTTTGTCCCCATATACTGTTATTCGGCACTATACTATTATTAATTTTTACCGATTTGCCACCCTATACTTTTATTTGGCCTATACAATTATTTGGCACTAGTAGTTCCTTTATGAAAAAAAACATAAACTGTTCCATTGTGGGAAATAACACGTCCTTTATTTGAAGAACATGAATTGTTTAGGTGCATAGGCCGAAAACCACAACTTTTGTTTCGCTTTAACTATTCACGCACTACAGATTTAAACATCAATGAACCTGATTCACGATGGGCTAAATCATTTAAAGAGGGAGTTTTATTGTGTCCATAACATATGTGAATGTGCATAGATTAAGCTGACCGGGTGTATTTCTTGCTGTCAGCCGCTGGAAGTTCCACGAGATCACCATGGAGATGTTATCATTACTGGTGCGCCATGACAGCCCCTGCAGTGCCCAGACAGTACGCATCTTCATTGCAAATACAGTGCACGACTCGCTGCAAATAAGGAAGGTCAGTGGCGCCACCATGTCATAGGAGTTGTACCATTATTTCTACAATAGGTGACACAATATCGTGTTATTTATTTTGTTGGTGATCCCTTTTCTGAAGCTTTCGTTGTGCGCTAGCTGGTCACTCTAAGCACAATTCTAACTACCTTCCATAACATTTAAAGAAAAGATTTTCTAAATTGCATTTCCACTCTAAACCCTCGGCTGCCACTCACTGTTTTGATGACTGCCACACGTCTCTGTTCACAATATCATGCTTGGCGATTCTTGTTTGCTGTGACTCTGAGCTCTGGTGCCCAAAGATTTATGGGCTATAGAAGTTCTATTATTGTGATTGCACCTGTGTCAACCCTTGAAGAATTCTCCGAGGGACAAATGCCAAATTCCATGAAAATGCCGAACCTTTTTTGTCTGATCTCTCTTAATACAGTAACTCTCACAAATTCTTTTGACTAATCTTCTTGAAATTAGCATTTGTTTTTCATGTCAGTTTTTTTTACCAAGATCCACTATTTTGGCTCAAGTCCAAATGCAGTTCCACAATGCGATTTATACCACTGGTTTCCATCGCAAATGGCGGAATTGCCCAAACCACGTTAGATATAATAAATTTGTTGGATTCTCCAAGGCCAATTGGAATGAAAATGATTGTTTTGCAGAACATTGGGTCAGTTCCATGAAAATGCAGGACATGTGACATCTGGTCAAAATCCAGGACTATTTGGTTAGTTTCATTTTCAAATTGTTGGTTTCATTTAAAAAAAATTATTTTACTTGTTACAGCTGTGCATCGGCACTCTGTCAGCCATACTAAAGGTACAGAAGCGGCGACACAAGGTGCAGGAGATTGATCCCTACGAGGTGAGTGGGACGACCCGACCCAGTGACACGAATACAGCACAGCCGGGAGACCGACCTGACACCATGTGGCTCCACTACAACCCCAGTGAGCAGCCGTACATGTCGAAGCAAGTCTGGGACAGTCACCAGTTAGTAGAGAAGACACACTGGGGATACTACTGCTGGCCAAGGTTGGTTTTCACTTTCAAACTGTTGCTTTCATTTTCAAAATTGTTAGTTTCATTTTCAAATTTGTTGGTTTAATTATAGAAATTGTTGGTTTTATTTTTTTTCACTTTCAATAATCTGGTTTTATTTTCAGTTTAAAATTTATTTAATTATCACTCTTCAAGCAGTTTACCCTTTTCAATATATAGCTTTTGTTTAGATGTATTAATTATTTACAAAAAAGACATACACCATCATTTACATGTTTATGCACCATTGTTCACTCATGGTTGTTTTAGTTTCACTTAATATTTTGTGTACGTCTATCATTTTTACACATTTGTTCAGGTCAGGTCGTTGCTACAGCACTTTTTCTTTCACTTTTGTGTTCACTTTATAATAAGAATATATTTTATTTGTTATAGTGCCAGATCCAAGATTGTTTGTGAAACACATAAAAAATTAATTATGTGGTCCAGAATTGTTTAATTAGCAAATAAATATATTAATATACTGCTAATTATTATCATTTTAAAATAAATATAGTATAATAATTAACAAATAATAAATAGTTAAATAAATATACATAAATAATAATTATTTAAATAAAAATACATAAATAATAATAAATAAATAATTAATTTATATATATATATATATATATATATATATATATATATATATATATATATATATATACATAATAATGATAATTGTTCTTGCTGAGTTGCCCCTGACACCATTTCAGTTCGATGTATGTATACGCCCCAGTGTCAGAGCAACCCCCGCTGGGGCGGACAGCAGATGAGATGAGTTCAGAGGAACGCATCATCTTCGCACACTTCAGTGAGGCAGACTTCTTGGAGAAGTTCTTCCGTTTCATTTCTCAGGAAGAGAACAAGGGGAAGGATAAGTTCCACCCCAAGGTCTTCACCCTCTTCAAGGTCAGGGGTTCTTTACATTAATCAACAATAAAGGAAAAAGGGATGTATGGTCATTCATTTGAGGAGCATCATTTAGAGGTACAGAGTCTGGTAAATGTTTTTGTACAATCATCTTATATAAACTATGTCTTAACATCTTAACCACTCCACTCTGTTTTACAAAACTTATTGTTTTAATTAATTATGTTTCGAAGGCATTTTGTGTGGAAGGTTGAAAGTTGTCTCAGATCTGTTTCGATCATACACCAGGATTCTGTGTCATACAGTAAAGTGTAATGACCTCACACGACGACATTCTGAGCCATATGGTAATGTAACGACCTCACACGAGACATTCTCAGCCATACGGTAGAGTAACAACCTCACACAAGGACATTCTGAGCCATATGGTAGAGTAACAATATCACTCGAGGACATTAATGAATGAATCTCACTCAAATATGTCAATGCTGCCTGTGTGTGGTAACTGTGGTTTAGCAGTGTGTTTAGCAGGAATATCTTGTTTCACGCAGGGTTTGTTCCGTAACTTTGACGAGGCGTTCCTGCCGTTGATGAAGCCTCACATTGAGCGCATGGTGAAGGACATGTCACGAGACACCCATGACAGCAATCAAAGATGTGCTGCTGAGTTAATTGCTGGGCTGATCCGAGGCAGCAAACACTGGAACTATGACATGGTAGTTACCTTAACAATGTCTTCTCTAAATCTTTTCCTTTCCAAACATTAGGGGTGGTTGCACAAGTTCGCAAAATTCAAAAACGTATTTATGTATTGGCTTCTAGGCTCCTCCCTTGACCTCTGAGGGGAGGTTCTCCCTTGACCTCTGAGGGGAGGTTGCTGCTTGAAGACCACACTTGTGTGTGGTAGAAATGTAGAATATCTTACTAAAACATGTGGTCGGTACTGCGAATGCGATGTAAATGTAGGTCTAAAGATAACTGACATTAACTATGTCATTGCCAACTAATTCTAAAAGACGAGGTAGGAATCATAAAGAAATCATTTTGGCTAGCTAACTTTACATTTACCGAACGCAGACACTTGCATGCAGGTTACACAATCTCTGTTTTCGACGATTACATGCACAGCCTCCAGTCTTGATTGTGGACTTGGCGTGTGTGTCAGAGGACAGAAATGACTGTATCACATGTGTTGTTGACTACCTTGGTGTGTGTCAGAGGACAGAGGTGACTGTATCACATGTGTTGTTGACTACCTTGGTGTGTATCAGAGGACAGAGGTGACTGTATCACGTGTGTTGTTGACTACCTTGGTGTGTGTCAGAGGACAGAGGTGACTGTATCACATGTGTTGTTGACTACCTTGGTGTGTGTCAGAGGTGACTGTATCACATGTGTTGTTGACTACCTTGGCGTGTGTGTTGGAGGACAGAGGTGACTTGTAGTGACATTATGTTGTAGCTGAAGTCGATGTGGGACTGGCTCCTGCCCATCCTCAGGATAGCACTGAGCAACATGACAGTTGAAACCGTCAGTGATTGGGGAACCTGCTTTGCTACGTCCACAGTAAGTGACACACAGGGCCTATTCTACTTGTCTGTCTGTGGAGAGTTGGACACTCTCACCCAGGGCCTATTCTACTTGTCTGTCTGTGGAGAGTTGGACACTCTCACCCAGGGCCTATTCTACTTGTCTGTCTGTGGAGAGTTGGACACTCTCACCCAGGGCCTATTCTACTTGTCTGTCTGCAGAGAGGTGGGCACAAGCGATCCAGAGTGGCACAAACAAAATAGGCCCAGAGTGTGTGAAAACCCCTGTGTTATTTTGAAGGAAGCGTAGCTATCTTTCAGAGTCTCACGTGTTAGCTCAAAAGAGCTTTCATACCCTCTCCGTTCCTTCATCAGCATCAGTCTGAAATGCCCCCTGGTGTGATGTGACCAGGTTAGTTGTTGTCACGTGACAGCAGTTCCACGAGTGTCACTGGAAAGTTGTAACCCCTGTCTTGTTGACCGTTCAGACTGACACTGATGAAGGGCGGAGAGGGTCTTTTAACCTCTGTCAAGCTAACACTTGAGACCGTGAAGGATAGCTATGTTTCCTTCTACATGAATCTATAACAAAATCCAGCACCATGTATTATTGTGCTTTTAAGCTGTGCTATTTTTGTGTGCCACACAAACATGATGTAAACATTTGTAATGTGTTTTGCAATGAAGTTAGTAATTGAAAGTGAAAAGAACTCATTTATTTATGGTAAGAGAATGGACGAATATTCGTGGTCCTTGACGGACTCTCCATCATATGCTCATTCAGTGTTTGTGTTGTCCAGGAAAGTCATGACTCAGTGTTTGTGTTGTCCAGGAGAGTATGACTCAGTGTTTGTGTTGTCCAGGAGAGTCATGACTCAGTGTTTGTGTTGTCCAGGAGAGTCATGACTCAGTGTTTGTGTTGTCCAGGAGAGTCATGACTCAGTGTTTGTGTTGTCCAGGAGAGTCATGAATCAGTGTTTGTGTTGTCCAGGAAAGTCATAACTCAATGTTTGTGTTGTCCAGAAGAGTCATGACTCAGTGTTTGTGTTGTCCAGGAGAGTCATGACTCAGTGTTTGTGTTGTCCAGAAGAGTCATGACTCAGTGTTTGTGTTGTCCAGGAGAGTCATGACTCAGTGTTTGTGTTGTCCAGGAGAGTCAT
Organism: Lamellibrachia columna; assembly: GCA_963662155.1. Lineage (NCBI taxonomy): Eukaryota > Metazoa > Annelida > Polychaeta > Sabellida > Siboglinidae > Lamellibrachia > Lamellibrachia columna. Next base: position 64,280,092 of record OY759262.1, read on the forward strand.
GACTCAGTGTTTGTGTTGTCCAGGAAAGTCATAACTCAGTGTTTGTGTTGTCCAGAAGAGTCATGACTCAGTGTTTCTGTTGTCCAGGAGAGTCATGACTCAGTGTTTGTGTTGTCCAGAAGAGTCATGACTCATTGTTTGTGTTGTCCAGGAGAGTCATGACTCAGTGTTTGGGTTGTCCAGGAAAGTCATGACTCAGTGTTTGTGTTGTCCAGGAGAGTATGACTCAGTGTTTGTGTTGTCCAGGAGAGTCATGACTCAGTGTTTGTGTTGTCCAGGAGAGTCATGACTCAGTGTTTGTGTTGTCCAGGAGAGTCATGACTCAGTGTTTGTGTTGTCCAGGAAAGTCATAACTCAGTGTTTGTGTTGTCCAGAAGAGTCATGACTCAGTGTTTGTGTTGTCCAGGAGAGTCATGACTCAGTGTTTGTGTTGTCCAGAAGAGTCATGACTCAGTGTTTGTGTTGTCCAGGAGAGTCATGACTCAGTGTTTGTGTTGTCCAGGAGAGTCATGACTCAGTGTTTGTGTTGTCCAGGAAAGTCATAACTCAGTGTTTGTGTTGTCCAGAAGAGTCATGACTCAGTGTTTCTGTTGTCCAGGAGAGTCATGACTCAGTGTTTGTGTTGTCCAGAAGAGTCATGACTCATTGTTTGTGTTGTCCAGGAGAGTCATGACTCAGTGTTTGGGTTGTCCAGGAAAGTCATGACTCAGTGTTTGGGTTGTCCAGGAAAGTCATGACTCAGTGTTTGTGTTGTCCAGGAGAGTCATGACTCAGTGTTTGTGTTGTCCAGGAGAGTATGACTCAGTGTTTGTGTTGTCCAGGAGAGTCATGACTCAGTGTTTGTGTTGTCCAGGAAAGTCCTAACTCAGTGTTTGTGTTGTCCAGGAGAGTCATGACTCAGTGTTTGTGTTGTCCAGGAGAGTCATGACTCAGTGTTTGTGTTGTCCAGGAGAGTATGACTCAGTGTTTGTATTGTCCAGGAGAGTCATGACTCTGTGTTTGTGTTGTCCAGGAGAGTCATGACTCAGTGTTTGTGTTGTCCAGAAGAGTCATGACTCAGTGTTTGTGTTGTCCAGGAGAGTCATGACTCAGTGTTTGTGTTGTCCAGAAGAGTCATGACTCAGTGTTTGTGTTGTCCAGGAGAGTCATGACTCAGTGTTTGTTTTGTGCAGAAGAGTCATAACTCAGTGTTTGTGTTGTCCAGGAGAGTCATGACTCAGTGTTTGTGTTGTCCAGGAGAGTCATGACTCAGTGTTTGTGTTGTCCAGAAGAGTCATGACTCAGTGTTTGTGTTGTCCAGGAGAGTCATGACTCAGTGTTTGTGTTGTCCAGGAGAGTCATGACTCAGTGTTTGTGTTGTCCAGGAGAGTCATGACTCAGTGTTTGTGTTGTCCAGGAGAGTCATGACTCAGTGTTTGTGTTGTCAAGAAGAGTCATGACTCAGTGTTTGTGTTGTCCAGGAGAGTCATGACTCAGTGTTTGTGTTGTCCAGGAGAGTCATGACTCAGTGTTTGTGTTGTCCAGGAGAGTCATGACTCAGTGTTTGTGTTGTCCAGGAGAGTCGCGACCCACGCAAGTTGGCCCCGTTCCTGCAGCTGGTTGTGGAGAACCCCCTCAGTGGGGATGGCGGGTCGTTCGGCGACTCCAGGTCAGTGGTGTAGCTACAGCAAGGTCTAGAGATGTTTGTTGACATCTCTTTATGTCCAGTGTGGTGGTGGGATATGACACTATGACCCAGCAAACTATGACCCAACAAACTATGACCCAGCAAACTTACATATCCGTGTTGAAGAGTCAAAACAATGAAGTCCATTTTGATTTCCACCAAGTTATTGATTGGATATGTATATTACACTAACTTTTAACACATGGAAATTAACTTTCATTGCTTAGAAAGTCTATTTTTATTTGTTAGAAGTTAGTGGAATAGACACATAACCAAGCTCAAACCAACCTCATGGTGCAGGTCAAAATGGCCTTCCATTGTTTTGACTCTTCAACAACGATATATGGCTCCTTGTCTATATGTAGATATATATATATATATATATATATATATATATATATATACATATATATATTAAAATATATACACTTACAAACTGAACACTTGTTTCAGTCTAAACAATGAATTTTGACCATACCTGCAGTTAGTTTTCATAAGCTCTATGATGTATGCTTCTGTAAGACTGACTTGTGACTTGACTTGTGACTTGACTCGTCACTTGACTCGTCACTTGACTCGTCACTTGTCAAGGTACAACAGTGAAACTCTGCAATGTGATAGATGACTGATGCCGTACTCGTTGTTGCAGTCGCCTGTACGTCCTGCAGGGGGCGCTGGCGCAGCAGGAATGGCGGGTGCCGCAGATGCTTCACCAGTTGTTGGCCTACCTCATGACACACCTGGCACATCCCTACAAGAACGTCCGGGACAGACTCGGCAGGTGGGACTCTGTCATGTGTAGTGGGGTGCTAAGGAAGGGGTCTTAAGGAACAGTTGTAGAAAACTCACCCATATTCTATGGTTTCTATTATCCTATTGTCAGAGTTCAGCCAACTGCCCCTCCACTCTTCTGTGATATTATATTCCACTCAGTATTATGCATGTCTGCGTGCGTGCGCACGTGCATGCGTGTGTATATACGTATATAAGAAGTTATGTAAAAAGGAAGCATATCGAGACTCCACAACTTTGTTAATTACCTTTGCATGATATCATGCTTGATTATATCATGATATCGTGCGTGATGATATCATGCTTGACGATATCATGCTTGACGATTCTGGTTCGTTTCACCTCTGAACTTGGGTCCCTGAGGATTTGAGTGTTTTAGAAGTTTTATTATTATTTCAGTTGAATAAAGCACTTATGAAGCAGTGCTTGTTTACATTAACTTGTGTCCAACCTAAACAACATCCTAACCAGGCTACTGCCGTTGTTTACATTAACCTGTGTCCAACCTAAACAACATCCTAACCAGGCTACTGCCGTTGTTTACATTAACTTGTGTCCAACCTAAACAACATCCTAACCAGGCTACTGCCATTGTTTACATTAACTTGTCTCCAACCTAAACAACATCCTAACCAGGCTACTGCCGTTGTTTACATTAACTTGTCTCCAACCTAAACAACATCCTAACCAGGCTACTGCCGTTGTTTACATTAACTTGTCTTCAACCTAAACAACATCCTAACCAGGCTACTGCCGTTGTTTACATTAACTTGTCTCCAACCTAAACAACATCCTAACCAGGCTACTGCCATTGTTTACATTAACTATGCCTTCAACCTAAACAACATCCTAACCAGGCTACTGTCGTTGTTTACATTAACTATGCCTCCAACCTAATCAACATCCTAACCAGGCTACTGCCATTGTTTACATTAACTATGCCTCCAACCTAAACAACATCTTAACCAGGCTGCTGCTGTTGTTTACATTAACTATGCCTCCAACCTAAACAACATCCTAACTAGGCTACTGCCGTTGTTTGCATTAACTGTCTCCAACCTAAACAACATCCTAACCAGTCTACTGCCATTGTTTACATTAACTATGCCTCCAACCTAAACAACATCCTAACCAGGCTGCTGCCGTTGTTTACATTAACTATGCCTCCAACCTAAACAACATCCTAACCAGGCTACTGCCGTTGTTTGCATTAACTGTCTCCAACCTAAACAACATCCTAACCAGTCTACTGCCATTGTTTACATTAACTATGCCTCCAACCTAAACAACATCCTAACCAGGCTACTGCCGTTGTTTGCATTAACTTGTGTCCAACCTAAACAACATCCTAATCAGGCTACTGCCATTGTTTACATTAGCTATGCCTCCAACCTAAACAACATCCTAACCAGTCTACTGCCATTGTTTACATTAGCTATGCCTCCAACCTAAACAACATCCTAACCAGGCTACTGCCATTGTTTACATTAACTTGTGTCCAACCTAAACAACATCCTAACCAGGCTACTGCCATTGTTTACATTAACTTGTGTCCAACCTAAACAACATCCTAACTAGGCTACTGCCGTTGTTTACATTAACTATGCCTCCAACCTAAACAACATCCTAACCAGGCTGCTGCCGTTGTTTACATTAGCTATGCCTCCAACCTAAACAACATCCTAACCAGGCTACTGCCATTGTTTACATTAACTTGTGTCCAACCTAAACAACATCCTAACCAGGCTACTGCCATTGTTTACATTAACTTGTGTCCAACCTAAACAACATCCTAACCAGGCTGCTGCCGTTGTTTCAGCCTGCTGGTCAATGTCTTCCTCTATGACTTTTCCTTTCCTGGAGGGGGTGAGAGTTCATCGCCCCATCGCGCCCCCTTCCTTGACCAGCTGTTTACTCAACTCAGCTACCTGCAGTATTCGGAGGGCGACAACGGGGAGAAGAATGGGAGCGACACAGGCACTAGTGGGGTGACACACGAAGGTCAGTCACCAAGACAGCTGTGTGTAGCTAGGCTCATACTACCCCTGGGTGTAGACAATGACACCTCTTGTTGATACCCCAGAAACTGTTTATATGTGTCAGTGAAATTATCTAAGTGCTATACCATTAAGTTATTCACACTTACCCGATCAAACGATCAAAGTCAAGTCGTTTGATGACTAACAAAAGTGCGCAATCTTTTATTAAACTGACTGCATCAACAAACCAGATTCCCAATGGGCTAAATGAATTGAAGAAGGAATTTGAAAGACTTTATGTACAAATGTTAGAAGCTGTCACTCACTTTCATTAAAACTCCATGCTCAACTGATTTAGCCTGTCACAAATCTGGTTCGTTGATGCCCAAATATGGAGTGCATCAATAGTTTATGTAAACACTGTGCAGATCAATGCATGGATGTGACTTCCATCCTCTCACCGATCGCATCACAAACAATAGTTTATGTAAACACTGTGCAGGTCAATGCATGGATGTGACTTCCATCCTCTCATGAAGTTATGAAATTTCACTAAGGGTGAAATTTGTGAGTTTTCAGTGTTTACCATTTTCACTTAATTTAATGTTTGACCAAACATTCAGTTATTTAATAGTTTGTCTGATACAAAAGTTGCACAAACGAGCTAGCATGTTGCAGTGGATATTAGGTAGGTTTGATCTTACACAGTACGAATTTGAAATGAGACTAGCGAAAAAAATTTATTGAGGAGGGACCTTGAACACATGTAGGGGATAATGACCTCTCTCGGATAGTAACCTGTCAGTAGTCACTGTGTCGTGAACATGAGCTGACCTATGTTTATAGTAGAGTGAGTGACCGATGGACTGATTGTTGCAGTCCCAGTGGATGAGGTGATGCCTTGTGAGCCGGTAGATGTGCCTGGGGATGGACAGAACGGATTGCCGGATGAGGACACGGATGAGAGAAAGACGGCTGTGAGGACCTGTAAGACATGTAAGTCTAACACACACTCTTGGGGTGTCACTGCTAGCTAGGGGGTGTCACTGCTAGCTAGGGGGTGTCACTGCCAAATGACTCGGTACAAACATTTATTTATTTATTATAATTTTGTTATTAATCTTAATTTTATAATCTATCTATTTTTTTTTTACTATATATAATTATGATTGCATGGATTTTTTTCCAATGCATACGTGCCTATGGTCTTAGATATGTGGCACTTTATAAATATTACTAGTGATGATAATAATAATTAAAAATCACTCAAAATATCGACATTATCCATATTTTCCCAAAACCCTCCCATCAAACTATGATCAATAAGTAATTTTAATATAATATTTTGATTTGTCTTTTTTTCTGTTGTAAGGCCATGTTGTAGTATAAATAAGCTGTTGTGTTATGGTACCTGAGTGTAAGTGGCCCTGTTGTGTTGCAGTACTTAAATGTGTAAATGGGCCTATTTCAAGTGTGTAAGTGGCCCTATTTTTTGCAGTACATAAGTGTGTAAGTAGCCCTGTTGTAAGTGTGTAATTGGCCCTATTGTGTTGCACTATTAAGTGTATAAGTAGCCCTGTTGCAAGTGTGTAAGTGACCCTATTGTAAGTGTGTATGTGGCCCTATTGTGTTGCATTTCTTAAACACCTAAGTGGCCCTGTTGTAAGTGTATAAATGGCCCTGTTGTATTGCAGTACATAAGTGTGTAAGTGGCCCTATTGTGTTGCAGTACTTAAGTGTGTAAGTGGCCCTATTGTGTTGCAGTACTTAAGTGTGTAAGTGGCCCTATTGTGTTGCAGTACTTAAGTGTGTAAGTGGTCCTATTGTGTTGCAGTACTTAAGTGTGTAAGTGGCCCTATTGTGTTGCAGTACTTAAGTGTGTAAGTGGCCCTATTGTGTTGCAGTACTTAAGTGTGTAAGTGGCCCTATTGTGTTGAAGTGCTCAAGTGTGTAAGTGGCCCTATTGTGTTGCAGTACTCAAGTGTGTAAGTGGCCCTATTGTGTTGCAGTACTCAAGTGTGTAAGTGGCCCTATTGTGTTGCAGTACTTAAGTGTGTAAGTGGCCCTATTGTGTTGCAGTACTTAAGTGTGTAAGTGGCCATATTGTGTTGCAGTACTTAAGTGTGTAAGTGGCCCTATTGTGTTGCAGTACTTAAGTGTGTAAGTGGCCCTATTGTGTTGCAGTACTTAAGTGTGTAAGTGGCCCTATTGTGTTGCAGTACTTAAGTGTGTAAGTGGCCCTATTGTGTTGCAGTACTTAAGTGTGTAAGTGGCCCTATTGTGTTGCAGTACTTAAGTGTGTAAGTGGCCCTATTGTGTTGCAGTACTCAAGTGTGTAAGTGGTCCTATTGTGTTGCAGTACTCAAGTGTGTAAGTGGCCCTATTGTGTTGCAGTGCTCAAGTGTGTAAGTGGCCCTATTGTGTTGCAGTACTTAAGTGTGTAAGTGGCCCTATTGTGTTGCAGTACTCAAGTGTGTAAGTGGCCCTATTGTGTTGCAGTACTTAAGTGTGTAAGTGGCCCTATTGTGTTGCAGTACTTAAGTGTGTAAGTGGCCATATTGTGTTGCAGTACTTAAGTGTGTAAGTGGCCCTATTGTGTTGCAGTACTTAAGTGTGTAAGTGGCCCTATTGTGTTGCAGTACTTAAGTGTGTAAGTGGCCCTATTGTGTTGCAGTACTTAAGTGTGTAAGTGGCCCTATTGTGTTGCAGTACTTAAGTGTGTAAGTGGCCCTATTGTGTTGCAGTACTTAAGTGTGTAAGTGGCCCTATTGTGTTGCAGTGCTCAAGTGTGTAAGTGGCCCTATTGTGTTGCAGTGCTCAAGTGGCTTCAAGGCAGCTTCAGTCGTATGTTCAACTGTGTGCCACCTGATGTCTTCAAGTTCATCCCTATTGTAAGTGACATACATTAGTCACTGTCAGGTTGACTGAATTACTTTAATTTTGTACTTGAGTAAAAGTAAAAGTAATTCACCTAAAAACTACTTCAGTAAAAGTAAAAGTACTTGAGTACAAAGTAAAACTACTTTTCAAAAAAGTACTTGAAGTAAAAGTAGAAGTAAAAGTACAACACTTAGAAATAATAACAAAATCATGAGTAATATTATATAAATTACACAACTTGAATCTGGCAACTGTTTTGCAACCACTCTGCCTACAACAAAGTGTTCCCAGACAGCCTTAGCTGGTCAATTGGTCTGCCACCCTTGAACGTGGTGCTCACTTGGATGTTTGGAAAATTACGTTATCATTAATGACAGCTCACATCATCACCTAATGTCAGTTAAATACAGAACTAAATTAATAATGAGGCACAATCTGTCTTTTTATCGACCTGTTCCACTGGGTACCGTTCCACTGGGGTATGGGAAGAGCTAGATTGTAGAACAGGATATGTACAAGCAGGTGTGATTGTATCTGAGTAGCTAGAGGGTCAGTCCTGTACTAGTAGTAGTAGCTTCTCAAGTAATCAAGTTGATCAAAGGTATAATCACCTAGCATTGCCCATAGTAAAATTAACAAAGACATTTGATGCCTAGCTGATGAAGCCGTCTGGCTTGTGAACCCCCACCTTCTCATGTCTTCCCAGACATGTCTTATCAGCTCACACAAACATTGAAATAACACTTTAGCAGCTAGCTGTGTTGGTTACCTGGTACCAGCTGGGGCTAGAATTGATCAGAAGACAGACCAGTGCAACAGAGGAATGCTGTTGCTAATTGCAATTAAGATTTAAGTGCCCTGTCAGGGCCCCTGTCTCTGTCCCTCATATTATGGGTCAGCTTGAATAAGCCATTTGTGTGTCAAGTGACAAAATATAAATTCTTTACTCTTTAGTTCTGTAGTGTAATCATTATTATGAATTTATTAAACATCTCAACATGAATTTTAGTTTGTGAAAGTAAAATGTTAATGCTGACATAAGCCTATAAGGCCATTGCTGACAATGGGCGAAAATTAGTGAAGTTGCCCTTTCGCTCGCGAATATCAGAATTGTGCCAGTGTATGGGGATTATCAATACAGTCGCGCCTCGTTATAACGCGGTAGTCGGGGTCCACGACTCCGGACCGCGTTGTAAGCGAGGCGCGTTAGGTGTTCTCATATCTGCCACCAGGGATATGATGATGTACTTGACCGCTAGGCCTACGAATCGAAAATAATAACCTGGACCTGAGCGTATATGATTTGACAAACGCAGTATGCAAGCTGATAAAACACAGAAAAATACAATAGGTAGAATTAATAATTGTTTCACTTCGTCTTTCAACCGATCTCGACCGAAGCATAAATTTATTACGCACCACTTAACATTGATTCATCATTTCATATGCGGATGACGAATTCGTATTTTCGCCACCGGTAGAGCCTTGGGTTAGGAATTTGGCGTGTTGGTTTCGCGTCGCGAAAACGATTAAATTTACGATGTAATGGAAGCATGTAATTTCACCCAAGTGTTATGTTGGTACCGCATATTAAATGCATTTAAAACGGTTGATCTGATTCTTACGCGAGGCATATTTGTGAATCTCGATTGCAATTTACAAACCGTCGAAGAGAAGCCAGCGACAGCGATTGATGTCGGCGGCAGCGCAAAACAAACAACACGTTGATACTCGTTCATTGACATCGTTCACCTAATGTTTCTTGAGAATTGTCAAAGCAATTCTAAGTAGGTTTAAGCGGGCCCATTTGACATTTTCCCCTAGCGGCAGAAATTCGGGGTCCACGACCGACCGCGTTATATCCGAATCCGCGTAATAACGGGGCGCGTTATAACGAGGCGCGACTGTACAATGTTGAAATCGTATATTTTAATATTTATAACACGCATTGGAAACTTACTGATTAATAGTTTATATGGTGCAACGGAGACATTTGCATCGTGGTTTGAGATGGCGTTCAAGCGTTGTGTGCTCGAAGTGACATTTTATGTCAACGGCCTTCATCTGACCTATGCCAATATTTGGCAGAGTTCGTTACTGACCTGTATATAAAATAGTGGTTGTGTTGATTTCCCAAAAGTTGTTTGCATGCAAATATGATCGCGAACTGGCCTGTGATTGGACGAATGTAGGAAAGAAAGAAACAAGGAAAGGGGAAACAGGAGAAAAGAAAAAAGGAAACAGGAAAAAAGTAACGGAAAAAAGAAACAGGTTTTTTAGATTCTATTTCAGTGAAAATACACCAATAATTCACATGAAAAATCTTTGAGTCATCCTTCTGGTTCCTGATGATCTCCGTTGTAAAGTATTAGCAGTAGAATGATTACAACATGTACAATAGTATATGGTTGTTCTGAGGAATAGTGCCCCCATCACTGCTTTTATCCTGTTGTTTTTGGGGGGAGGCAATAATTGAAATGGAAGCCACCAATTTGGGATCAAATGTCAGTTTGAATTAAGCAAAAGGGATCATCCAAGACACAATTATGAAAATGGCTTCAGGGGTCAACTGGGTATCAAGGGAATGGCTTCATGGCTCAATTGGGGATCAAGGGTAAATTGGGAATGGCTTCAGGAGTGAATTTGTGGATCAATGGGCTATGATTTGAAATTATGAAAACTGAAAGTGCTTAATATCTTCATGCCATTAGCTTATAAACCTCAATTGGCCACGCTAATATTTGAAACTTTTTTGGGGAGATATTTTAACATCATTACAACGATAAATATAAAAAATAGGGTGTTTCTTTCTAAGTTCTGTCCTATGACATGGTCCCTAAGTTGTTATTCTGTTGTCCAGATCTGTGGGTTGGGCAATGAGCGACAGGACGATGAACTGAAGTATGACTGTCGAGTGACCCTGGCGTGTATGGCTCAAGCCATGCTCCCGCCCCCGGTCATCCCTGCATTGCTGGACACCATCAAACAGGTCAGTCACCGACACTCCTAACTCTTGACACTCTCAGATAAGTAAATCAGTATTTGTAGGGCATCAAATAAAATATGGATGATTTAAAACCATCTATATTAAAATATGGGAATTTTCTGTGTTCGGGCAGCTAAAAAGATATTGTTGCTTTAGCCTTTTGCTAGTGGTTTTTTTTACGTCACCACAAACTATTAAGCCAAGGAAGTGAAGGAAGTGAAGGAAGTGAAGGAAGTGAACGCAGTAACTGGCAAAACTTGAGCTTATTCTTTACCTTTTGGGAAGCCAAGGAAAGTGTCGTTTTCAAGGTATGTTTATTTACCTTTGTTCCAAAGTCAATTAATTTAGTCTGTTATTGTAGCACGATGGTCAGAACATAGTGCAGTGGTCAGAACATAGCGCAGTGGTCAGAACATAGCGCAGTGGTCAGAACATAGTGCAGTGGTCAGAACATAGTGCAGTGGTCAGAACATAGTGCAGTGGTCAGAACATAGCGCAGTGGTCAGAACATAGCGCAGTGGTCAGAACATAGCGCAGTGGTCAGAACATAGTGCAGTGGTCAGAACATAGTGCAGTGGTCAGAACATAGCGCAGTGGTCAGAACATAGCGCAGTGGTCAGAACATAGTGCAGTGGTCAGAACGTAGTGCAGTGGTCAGAACATAGTGCAGTGGTCAGAACATAGCGCAGTGGTCAGAACGTAGCACAGTGGTTAGAACTCAAGAGAACCTGGGTTCTAATCCTCTTGCTGTCGTTTCAAAACTTGGGTAATTTAATTCACCCCACATTGCCTCAGTTCACTCAGCTGTATAAATGAGTTCCTGGCTATAGACAGTGGTGGATACGAATAGTCAAAGCGCTTTGAGCAGGAACTGGATACAGTGTTGTATGAGAACTGACCTGTTATAGGTGTCACAAATGAGTTCGTGGCACGCAAGAGCTGCTATTCTCAACTACACACAAGTGATGGTGTTTGGGAATCTATTCTTGCTGCAACAGCCGCAGCTTGTGAAGGAGATCCAACAGTTGGTGCTGAGACTGCTCTGTGACGAGCAGGTGGAGGTAGGTGGACCCCCTTGTATCGACCCCCCTCACGTGGACCCCCCAGGGCTCTACACTAACTCCTAGAAGGCACTTGTCCTGTAGGACAAGTAGCGAGTCATATTTACTTGTCCCATCAAAACTATACTTGTCCCTGAAAACTACAAACGCAGTGAATTGCTATGACATGATATAACACCAACTTGGATCTGTGTAATATCTAGTATGATGTTTCCAACAAATATGTTTTAGTGCATTTTCTGAGTGTAGAAGGAAAAATGTCAATAATTCTAAGAAACAAGTTAGCGTTTACCAACTTTTATTATGTTAAAAAGTAATTCTGCAAAATAAAAATATTCTGACCGAAAAAAAAATTATACTGAATTACAATACACACTTAGACACAATTTTGTCATGTTTACTAATAACAACAGTGCATATTTAACAAGAACTATAATATTCTTTGAATGGATAGATGATCCGGTTTCTTGGTTATTAATATTAAACATAATTACCTCTCAAGAAACTTAGTCTGCTGTAGAAGACTGCGGGATGCAGTTGAAATATACAGATCGAACACTAAGTTTCTTGAGAGGTAATTGTTTAATAAGAACTATAATATTATTCAACATAATTATCTCTCAAGAAACTTGGTATTCTAGCTAGGCTAGCACTTATGATTGTCCAGTAAATGGTAACAATATGCAACAAAGTAAATGACTGTAAAAATGATTGCAATAATAAAACCGAATAAATTAACCAAATTAATTTTCATTATGACCTACATAAACCAGGGGCGGATCTAAGCTTGTTGGTGGGGAGTCTCTCAGTCAATCGTGGTCATATATCGTTCTACTTACGAACGGGGGGGGTGACGGGACGACATGTGTCGTTCTACTTACAGAAGGGTTAATATTAGCCGGCTGCTAATACTTCAGTGTTTACACTGACACTAGTTCCGCTGTAGGCCTATATACGTTGTCCTTTACCGTAATATTTGCTACAGACAGAGGGGGTCTTGAGAGCCCTAAGACCCCCCGGATCCGCTGTTGTGTACTGTGAATGCAACTGAACAATTACAAAAACGAACTCATGGTTGCGACTGTACGGCTTAGGGTTGCTGCTGTAACTGTCGGCCTACTTGCGTTAACATCGGTGATATAATTGTACTATGTTGCATTAATATGCAACAAAACGTGCTTAGTTATATAAATATGGGTAACTTTTGCTGTCGCGCCGAAGCAGAGTGGCATTAAGCTGTTAACGCAGGCATTTGTTACAATCGCGATCTGTTTCTGACATTAGAATCAAATTTTATGTGTTCCCGTGTAGAAATAATGTTAAAAATAAAAACATAAAATGGTCATGTATGTCAGAAGTGTGGCTATGTAAGGGGGCAGTTAAATGAGGAACGGTGACAGCGCGCTTGTGTTTTCAACAGAACAGTATTGCTGTCCTAGCGAGTAAGTTAGTTTTTAAAATACTACATGCGCCACCTGGTGACTACATTGGCAGTAGTCGCGTGGCAGAAAGAAAGCGGCGATACATGTGACATCGAACACAATTATAGATTCCATTAAACTTTATTTATTTTGGGTGTCAACAAGTCAAAACATTTCAGTCTTTTTATTAAAATGAACAGTACCTGTTTTATATTGCAACGGCATGAACAAGTGTCCAGGATTATGTATTATGATTATGTCCTACACGGGTAGTGGAAGTAGGTGGTCCTGAACAAGTGTCCAGGATCATGTACTTGTCCTACACGGGTAGTGGAAGTAGGTGGTCCTGAACAAGTGTCCAGGATTATGTACTTGTCCTACACGGGTAGTGGAAGTAGGTGGTCCTGAACAAGTGTCTAGGATTATGTACTTGTCCTACATGGGTAGTGGAAGTAGGTGGTCCTGAATAAGTGTCTAGGATTATGTACTTGTCCTACATGGGTAGTGGAAGTAGGTGGTCCTGAACAAGTGTCCAGGATCATGTACTTGTCCTACATGGGTAGTGGAAGTAGGTGGTCCTGAATAAGTGTCTAGGATTATGTACTTGTCCTACACGGGTAGTGGAAGTAGGTGGTCCTGAACAAGTGTCCAGGATTATGTACTTGTTCTACACTGGTAGTGGAAGTAGGTGGTCCTGAACAAGTGTCCAGGATCATGTACTTGTCCTACATGGGTAGTGGAAGTAGGTGGTCCTGAATAAGTGTCTAGGATTATGTACTTGTCCTACACGGGTAGTGGAAGTAGGTGGTCCTGAACAAGTGTCCAGGATTATGTACTTGTTCTACACGGGTAGTGGAAGTAGGTGGTCCTGAACAAGTGTCCAGGATCACGTACTTGTTCTACACGGGTAGTGGAAGTAGGTGGTCCTGAACAAGTGTCCAGGATCATGTACTTGTTCTACATGGGTAGTAGAAGTAGGTGGTCCTGAATAAGTGTCCAGGATTATGTACTTGTCCTACACGAGTAGTGGAAGTAGGTGGTCCTGAACAAGTGTCCAGGATTATATACTTGTTCTACACGGGTAGTGGAAGTAGGTGGTCCTGAACAAGTGTCCAGGATCATGTACTTGTTCTACATGGGTAGTGGAAGTAGGTGGTCCTGAATAAGTGTCCAGGATTATGTACTTGTCCTACACGAGTAGTGGAAGTAGGTGGTCCTGAACAAGTGTCCAGGATTATATACTTGTTCTACACGGGTAGTGGAAGTAGGTGGTCCTGAACAAGTGTCCAGGATCATGTACTTGTTCTACATGGGTAGTGGAAGTAGGTGGTCCTGAATAAGTGTCTAGGATTATGTACTTGTCCTACATGGGTAGTGGAAGTAGGTGGTCCTGAACAAGTGTCCAGGATCATGTACTTGTCCTACATGGGTAGTGGAAGTAGGTGGTCCTGAATAAGTGTCCAGGATTATGTACTTGTTCTACATGGGTAGTGGAAGTAGGTGGTCCTGAACAAGTGTCCAGGATCATGTACTTGTCCTACATGGGTAGTGGAAGTAGGTGGTCCTGAATAAGTGTCTAGGATTATGTACTTGTCCTACACGGGTAGTGGAAGTAGGTGGTCCTGAACAAGTGTCCAGGATTATGTACTTGTTCTACACGGGTAGTGGAAGTAGGTGGTCCTGAACAAGTGTCCAGGATTATGTACTTGTTCTACACGGGTAGTGGAAGTAGGTGGTCCTGAACAAGTGTCCAGGATCATGTACTTGTTCTACATGGGTAGTAGAAGTAGGTGGTCCTGAATAAGTGTCCAGGATTATGTACTTGTCCTACACGAGTAGTGGAAGTAGGTGGTCCTGAACAAGTGTCCAGGATTATATACTTGTTCTACACGGGTAGTGGAAGTAGGTGGTCCTGAACAAGTGTCCAGGATCATGTACTTGTTCTACATGGGTAGTGGAAGTAGGTGGTCCTGAATAAGTGTCCAGGATTATGTACTTGTCCTACACGAGTAGTGGAAGTAGGTGGTCCTGAACAAGTGTCTAGGATTATGTACTTGTTCTACACGGGTAGTGGAAGTAGGTGGTCCTGAACAAGTGTCCAGGATCACGTACTTGTCCTACACTGGTAGTGGAAGTAGGTGGTCCTGAACAAGTGTCCAGGATTATATACTTGTTCTACACTGGTAGTGGAAGTAGGTGGTCCTGAACAAGTGTCCAGGATTATGTACTTGTTCTACACGGGTAGTGGAAGTAGGTGGTCCTGAACAAGTGTCCAGGATCATGTACTTGTCCTACGCTGGTAGTGGAAGTAGGTGGTCCTGAACAAGTGTCCAGGATTATATACTTGTTCTACACGGGTAGTGGAAGTAGGTGGTCCTGAACAAGTGTCCAGGATCATGTACTTGTCCTACACGGGTAGTGGAAGTAGGTGGTCCTGAACAAGTGTCCAAGTTCATGTACTTGTCCTACGCTGGTAGTGGAAGTAGGTGGTCTTGGACAAGCGGACAAGCATTAATGTCGAGCCCTGGCCCCCTCGCGTATACAGGCGCTGTCGTCACCATGAAAGATAGACATGTTATGTCAAAACTTCTTTAAACAAATTGAATAGCCACACCATGAGTTGATAGGCCCGCATGAATGAGTTGATAGGCCCACGTGAATGATTCGATATGCCCGCATGAATGAGTTGATAGGCCCGCGTGAATGAGTTGATAGGCCCGCGTGAATGAGTTGATAGGCCGCGTGAATGAGTTGATAGGCCCGCGTGAATGAGTTGATAGGCCCACGTGAATGAGTTGATAGGCCCGCGTGAATGAGTTGATAGGCCCGCATGAATGAGTTGATAGGCCCGCGTGAATGAGTTGATAGGCCCGCGTGAATGAGTTGATAGGCCCGCGTGAATGAGTTGATAGGCCCGCGTGAATGAGTTGATAGGCCACATGAATGTTCATGTTATATTTAATTTGTAAATTTATGGTTTTTTAATTGTTTATTATTTAGCTTAGTATAATCGATCTCTCCAGTTATATAACTGTGTATGTAAGAGTCTTGTCGTGTATAGAATACTGGCCAATGCTCCTAAGGAGTCAAATGGTCAGAGTATGTGATTAATTGCCCATTGAAAATCATGCCATAAACATGACATGGTCGCCCTCATGAAATAAACATGACATGGTCGCCCTCATGAAATAAAGCTTTTACTTACACAAACATAAACATGACATGGTCGCCCTCATGAAATAAACATGACATGGTCGCCCTCATGAAATAAAGCTTTTACTTACACAAACATAAACATGACATGGTCGCCCTCATGAAATAAAGCTTTTACTTACACAAACATAAACATGACATGGTCGCCCTCATGAAATAAAGCTTTTACTTACACAAACATAAACATGACATGGTCGCCCTCATGAAATAAAGCTTTTACTTACACAAACATAAACATGACATGGTCGCCCTCATGAAATAAAGCTTTTACTTACACAAACATAAACATGACATGGTCGCCCTCATGAAATAAAGCTTTTACTTACACAAACATAAACATGACATGGTCGCCCTCATGAAACAAAGCTTTTACTTACACAAACATAAACATGACATGGTCGCCCTCATGAAACAAAGCTTTTACTTACACAAACTACGCAAACAGCTTCCATCTGCCAGGGATGCAGCTTAGAGTATGCCATGTAGTAACCGCTGTCATTTACCGTGAAGTGAAGTTTATTTGTTTAGATCATACATACCATTTTGTACATATTTTAAATAGTTTTGATGATACAGGGAGGCCTGCACTAAGACCTGAGAGATCGCTATCGTACAAGGCTCCCTGTGACTACGTATGGCGCAGTAATCATTATTAGTGCTGTTTGACCAGAGAGTACATATATAAATAGATGTGGAGTTGCTAACTTTGCCTACAAATATAACAGTGCTAACAGTAACAAAACTACATATAGTGCAAATAATGTGAATGCTATATTTTTAACATGTGTATAAATGTGAATAGAATGTGGCAAAAAAGGATAAATACACTACACTTGTAAAAGTACAATTAAAATCTAGACAGTAAAAATAATACATTAGTTCCAAATTTATAATTTACAAATTGTACTGTGAGGAACTTGAATACCAACTGTTTTGATAATATAGTGGTAGTATTACTGAATGAATATTCAGTATAATATTATATTACAGAGTTATGAATTATTAATTAATGCAGTTTATCATGATAATGATGACGAAGACATACCATACATTTCTAGGCTTCAGCTGGCATACTCTTTCTTGTAGATGTAGCAGTTATTAATATTACATTCCAAGTCTTATTTACTTATGATAAATTTTTTGGAGTAATTCATAAAACCTTGATAGGAATGGGTGTTCATTTTCTCCATGGCAATTTGTAGAAGAAAGTTTTCTTGAAGTAATTGTGGTATTGTATGTCTGATACAAAGGCAGCAGTATATTGTATTAGTTTGTTTAATCTGGATGTTAAATTTATAGTTTTGGGGAAAATTATTTATTGTATCGGTAAAGCGTTGTGGTGCCTTTCTTTGTCTTTTTGGTCATTACCAGTGAACATGTCTTTAAAATATTCTGGAACGGTTCCATTTTTTTGTATCTGTAGAAAAATGTCATGTAATTTTAATCTAGAGGGAATTCCACATATCCTTGATAGTTTGTTGGCTATGAAGTTTTGATGAGGAGACCATGTTAAGTTGGAGTCTATTATGACTCCAAGAAATTTAAATTGTGTCTCCCGTTCAACCGGTATATTATTGATTTTAATGTTAGGCACTTCGTGGTTCTTTAATTTTCTCTGTTTATAGTGAAACATCATCATTCTGTTTTTGCAGTATTCAGGGACAGTTTATTTACTGCTGACCAATTTCTTATTTTAGTAAATTCTGAATTTATGTTGTTGGATGTATCATCTGCATACATGATTAAACAGAAATTGTTAGATCATTGATGTGTATTAGGAATAATAATGGCCCTGGAATTGAACCTTGGGGGACTCCAGTAGTAATCGTTTCTAAAGGTGAGTATTTTTTATGCCATTATGTTCGAGTTTGTTGGTAAGTGAAAACAAACAGGACAAAGAACTGTTTTATAAACTGCTGCCTGTTTAATCAGTCCCCCAAGTTAAACTGCTGCCTGTTTAATCAGTCCCCCAAAGTATTCATGTGTTAAGAAAACATAATAGTTAAAAATTGGTTGTTATTATGTTTTGAGGTGCGAGAGAAGGCGGCTGTCACTCTAAGTGGCCTCCTTCAGTGCGGCTACCTCAAGGTGGATCTACAACTCGTTGTAAGTTTATTGTCTCTTTATAGTTGACCTTAAACTTCAGTGCGATTAAAACACAGCTGATAATTCTAAGCTGACAATCTGAATACATATGTAAGCCTATTAGGGTGTTACTACAGTAGGTGAATACCATGTGTGCGTGCATGTGTGCGTGCGTGCGTGCGTGTGTAATTACACACACGGGCAGTCTGTGTTTAATCAACAAACTAATTATAATGCAAAAAGAAAATCTAACATTTGTTTTGTATATTTCCTGACATTAATATTATTATTATTTATTTGACATTGCAGTGTAATACCTTGAATGTATATCAAATCTGACTTAATTGACTAAGTGAATTCCTGAAAGCTTTCATAAACCTTTCTCTTTCACCTTTGGCAGAGCCAGTTTGAGAAATTGAGCAGCAGGAAGTTGAAGAAGAAGAAGAGTGACATAGTGCGCCCTGAAGACCTCCTCCACAGACACGCCGGGGTGCTGGGACTGAGTGCCATTGTCCAGGCTTTCCCTTATGACATCCCTCAACTCATGCCTCGAGTCCTCATGGCCCTCAGTCAGCACGTCAATGACCCCCAACCTATCCAGGTAAGAGTCCTCATGACCCTCAGTGAACACATCAGTGACCCCCACCCCATCCAGGTAAGAGTCCTCATGGCCCTCAGTCAACACGTCAACGACCCCCAACCCATCCAGGTAAGAGTCCTCATGACCCTCAGTGAACACATCAGTGACCCCCACCCCATCCAGGTAAGAGTCTCCTCATGACCCTCGGTCAACACGTCAATGACCACCACCCCATCCAGGTAAGAGTCCTCATGACACTCAGTCTTTATATATATATATATATATACTGTATGTATGTATGTATTATTTATTTATTTAATGAGATTGCCATCAGAAGCAACAGTATGTGGACAAGGAAGCCATTGACTGATTACAATTTTTTTAATGTTTCATCAATAATTGTGGCACACCCTTTCATAACACAAGTTTTCTACAAATATGGTGGCAAAGCTGCCCCCGGAGGTCACACACAGAATATCTAACTAACTAATATGGCGAATATAAGATTATAACACCAGCCTACCAGTCTTGACCGAGATTCAACATGGATTATAATACCTCAGTAGGCATATTCAGTATTTAGCACATTAGATAATATGTAGGTGTTCCATGAGTGAAGGACGGGCCTCCCCCCCCCTGATCCCACTGGACAGTTTGCAGCCATATTTTTGGAAAACCTGTTTTATAAATGTGTAATTGTTTTGACAGTACAAGCCCTGTGGTTTTACTTACTTACCCTGTACATATTACATTAGCGTGACTGCAATGTGATGCTCTGCTTCAGACAACAGTGAAACGGGCACTGCTGAACTTCAAGAGGACTCACCTGGACAACTGGAATGACCACAAGCTCATGTTCACGGATGACCAACTCGCTGTGTTGACAGACCTCCTGGTTTCTCCCAACTACTACGCCTGAGACTAGGGCTCCTTCAGGCGTCTTGGTCTCTTGGCCTGAGAGACCCAGGCATGTTGGTCTCCTTCAGCCATGTTGGTCTCCTTCAGGCGTCTTGGTCTCTTTCAGGTGCCTTGGTCTCCTTCAGGCGTCTTGGTCTCTTTCAGGTGCCTTAGTCTCCTTCAGGCATGTTGGTCTCCTTCAGGCATGTTGGTCTTCTTCAGGCGTCTTGGTCTCCTTCAGCCATGTTGATCTCCTTCAGGCGTCTTGGTCTCTTTCAGGTGCCTTAGTCTCCTTCAGGCATGTTGGTCTCCTTCAGGCGTCTTGGTCTCCTTCAGGCATGTTGGTCTTCTTCAGGCGTCTTGGTCTCCTTCAGGCGTGTTGGTCTCCTTTTGAGGCTGCCAGGGAAGTGACTTTACTGTAGGTGAAAACTAGTACTCATACAACTCAATGTAACTTGCTTATTTTTAATTTAAATGACACGTTCTTTGGTACACATTTGCTTCACTTGATACATGATCAGTGTGGAAGGTTTTTGTAGGATATCTGTAACGTCGTTGATTTGGTTGAAGTTTGAACACAAGCTCCAGATGTCAGCCTCGGGGCTGTCAGCCTCAGGGTTGTCAGTCTCAGGGCTGTCAGCCTCAGGGTTGTCAGCCTCAGGGTTGTCAGTCTCATGGTTGTCAGCCTCAGGGTTGTCGGTCTCAGGGTTGTCAGTCTCAGGGCTGCAGACACACTTGAATTTGACACACAAAATTTGAACATGGCACTATCGTCTGCAGTGATTGAATGGATTTCGTCAGATTTTTGTTTTGAGATCATCTATGGATTGGGGCTTTCCATCAAAAACACCCCACCGAAACTTTCCACAGTGATCGTGTATCACGTGAAGCAGATGTGTGCCAAAGAACGTGTCATTTGAAATAACATAAGTTACATTAAGTTGTATGGATATAGTTTTCTGTGCTCGCCCTGTATAACACCATGATTGACGGAGATGCCACTAGGACATGGTAGTCAAATGATGGTCGTATCGTCACAGTTTGGGAATGAAATGGATGTGTACATAGATAATTGTGACTGGGAAAATGCTAGGTTTGACTGTAATCAGATGAAGTAATCAGTTTGGTGGTACTGCTTGCAGTTGGTAACTTAGCCAAGTATATGCATATTGCCCTTTCTAAGTCTTATCATCAGTGTTTAAGAATGACATGCCATATGTGCCGTATGTGGCATATGTGCCATATGTGCATGCATGGCAGTGACTATGGTTTAAGTTTTACTGTAATGAGAAGTGTTAATTATGTGATTAGTTTGTTGCTGTTGGTTTGCATAAGTTACTCATGTTGGCGTATTTAGTAAACAATGCGTGTGTTATGTGCCTAGTTTGTCAGACAACTATTATTCAGTAACAATAACAAATCTAAATCATTGTTATATTAAAATGTTTGTTTTGCATTTACGCCAGAAAAAAACAGCTGTGACTTTATATGAAAAGATGACTCGTATATAGCAAGTGACATGTGGCATATTTATATTCTGGTATCAGAACATATCCAGTGATGTCCTTTAATACTTGCTACTTATTTCAGGTGCTATGTCTGGTGACCTTGGCAGTCATTACCTTTGAAACAAATCTGTAATTTGTAGTTGTCGACAGCTGGTCGTCATAGACTTGTCTTTCAAGCCGTTTAAACTGTTAACGCATTTTATTCTTTGCCTGCCTTTAGTTTTTGGGTCCTTCTGTATTTTATTCTTTGCCTGCCTTTAGTTTTTGGGTCCTTCTGTATTTCCTTTGATAACATGTTTTTCCGTCTGATTGTTTCTCAATATATATGTCCTAGAAATTACAACTGTCTTCTTCTTATCGTGTCAATTGTCTTTGTACACTTTGTTGTCAGCTCTTTGTAGAACCTCTTCCTTTGTCACATGTTGTGTCCAAGAAATGTTTTATATTGTCCTGCGGACCCATAATTCTGTTACAGCTAATCTGTCCTCCGTATGCTTATTTGTTGTCCCGTGACTACTGACAACCCAAATGTTCTGTTCCATGTGTTTTTTTAGTGATACTGTTACATACACACATTTGAAAGAGAGTATTACAATACCAGCACACAGCTGGAACATTTAGACTCTTTGTACACAGTCGATATGCAGCATTGACTACACATTGTTTGTGGGGTTCAAGCACAAGTATGACTATGTTAGTTACGTATGTTTCTTATTCTCACTAGGTGGCGCACTTGTTTCTTCTGAACAGGCTCGCACTTTCCATGTTGATTGTGTGATATGCAGGCGTGGTCATTATCGCACGTAACTTAAACTCAATGTGGTAATGTTTATTGGTGGCGATTAGTTATGATAGAACTGCCTATTTTAATAACAACATTGATTATAATAGAACTGTCTGTTTTAGTAACAACATTAATTATGATAGAACTGTCTATTTTAATAACAACATTGATTATAATAGAACTGTCTGTTTTAGTAACAACATTAATTATGATAGAACTGTCTATTTTAATAACAACATTGATTATAATAGAACTGTCTGTTTTAGTAACAACATTAATTATGATAGAACTGTCTATTTTAATAACAACATTGATTATAATAGAACTGTCTGTTTTAGTAACAACATTAATTATGATAGAACTGTCTATTTTAAAAACAACGTTGCAGGTTCTTCCTCAATTAAAATTTTTCATTTTATGAAAAATCAAATCTATTTAGTATCCATTACGACATGCTAGCTCCTTTGTACAAATTTTATTTTGGTGAGGTTAATTACTTTTGACCGGAACCGGTCAACATTTGCTGAAAAAATTTGGTATTGTAGCAATCAAAATAAATTCTTTTGATGATTTTAACAAAAGTGCACTCGTTTATTGAACCAACAACCTACATATTACTTTTTTATGCGCTGAACATCAATAAACTTGATACATGATGGGTTAAATCAACCAATTGTTTTAAGACACGAGAATTTATGCAGAAAGTAGGACGTTCAGAAACACGAGTTGCCATCTAGTGAGAATCATTGTCCTCATGGTGCCAAGTGCGAGTACGTGATTGGCTGTGATTCCTTTCTGAAGGAATTTATTATTCTATGGATTGAATAATTTGTATAACATGTTTGTACATCTTAAGCTAGGTTGTATCACGTTTGCAATGTATATCTTAAGCTAGGTTGTATGGTACAATATAGGACGTTATGCTGTTTGTATTGACTGGTGTACAATGTTGAACAATTATGTTGTACACTGTTGTATTTGTACAGTGCGTTGCGTCCCGTTGTACTGTTTGCATATCACAACAAACGATGCTGCGTCATCTTCGAATGAAGAGCGACCATACGCAAAACGTTCTAGGCAATTGTACAATGACTTAAATAAAACAGTAAAAGTGTAATTTGAATTTTATTCGTTTTATTACGTCTTTGTTATTTATATTTGCCTCCCAACAAAAACATACTTCTCAAGTACATATTAAGGAACTTTTTACATAAGTACTTTGAGTAAATTATGTGCTTTGTTAAACTTGTTATCGGGTCAACTGTAGTATTTTTAGTGTCTTAGTTTGAGCAGGATTATCAGTATATGCAAATAATTTATTATACAATGTATAATTATCTAGATACTGATCATTATTTGGAAATGTAAAAATGTTCATTTCCGTGAGAACGTCTCATTGGAGGGGGGAGGGCGGCAGGGTAGTGATCGATGTCACCGAGATCTATGTGGGGTTGTCATGACAACATCACCATGATGGTCACATGATGTCAGCTGACTGACAATTTGACTTTGATGCGCTCAAAAGTTAAATTAGGTTAACGGAAAGATGGCTGTCCATTACATGCTGACAACAGAGCCCATTCTATCACAATCACTATGACATGCTGCAGTGAGCAGTGACGAAACTGACCTGTATAAAACAGTGAAAACCATCTCAACATTATACACTGTACAACTGAACTATTTAGTTTTACAGCACAAAAATTATAAGCAAGAACAGTAACTATCCACACCCTATCAGCTACAACTGATCATGAATGGCCGATTTCTTTTGTTGACTGATATCTACGTAAAGGCAAGACTGCATCATAGCCAACACCACCATGTGTGTATTGCATACACTAACTCATATTTATAATGCATATTTACAATTACTTAACACAGACACACACTGTGTCCAGTAGGACTAATATGATATGTGGCTGTAACACGTATTATGTATGCATGTACCAGTGTGTGCAGGTGCATGTATGCATTCATGTATGTATGCATGTAATACTATGTATTTATGTATGTATATAATAGTATGTGCTGTCGCCAAATGAAATCGGCCTTCACAGCCACAGTGGACGCTGCCAAAATTCAACAAGTTGACAACGGGGCGCATCAGCATCGTCTCTTCGAGACTACGCTCTGCCTACTACTATAATTTTGTTTGACAAGTTTTAACATGCTGTCTTGTGCCATCTCTGAATATGATACGACGCCATAGCTACCACCAAGCAATAGGAGGCACAAGCTTCCTACGATTTTTTAAGCCATGTGATACTTTATGTAATAGAAATATCACTCGTCTTCTTATTATGCTACATTCCACACCATCAAGTATCTAAATACATATAATACATAATATTTATGTAGCATGAACAAACAAAAGTAGCATGAACATACATATGTAGCATGAACATACGTATGTAGAATGAACATACATATATAGAATGAACATACATATGTAGCATGAACATACAAAAGTAGCATGAACATACAAAAGTAGCATGAACGTATATACGTAGCATGAACGTACATACGTAGCATGAACATACATACGTTGCATGAACATACAAAAGTAGCATGAACATACATATGTAGCATGAACGTACATACGTAGCATGAACATACATACAAAGCATGGACATACATATGTAGCATGAACATACAAAAGTAGCATGAACATACATATGTAGGAAGAACATACAAAAGTAGTATGAACATACATACGTAGCATGAACATACATATCCCCTGATGTGCTTTTATCGTACTACTCGATATGAATAATTTAACATTTCATATGCACAATAGCTTTCAATTATGACTTTAAAGGTATATTTTTGTCTAGTATGAAAGTATAAAATAAATATTTATTTTGTGCACACTGAAATGGTTGATTCTATATCCTCTGATGCTAGGTTCTATATTGTAACTACAATGGTCTGAATTGGATAACTCTTGTAGAATTGTACTGGTTCAGCTGAGGCTAACAACATCACTATTATACTTATTGTTGTGACAAAGCCTGACACACAGGGTTACCCACGTCCTACACATACAAGTACTAACCCAACAGACACACAGGGTTACCCACGTCCTACACATATGATTACAAGTACTAACCCAACAGACATACAGGGTAACTCCAGAAAAACAGCACATGTACATCTTCATATAACTCAAATGACAGGTTTTTTTGGCACACAGTTACATTACATGATCACTGTGGACAGTTTCAGAGGGATATCTTTAATGTACTTGACATATGATCAGTTTGGACAGTTTCAAGATTTAACAAGATTACCATCCCAAACAAGTTCCAGATAGTTGCTCTTCATTGTATTCTTTCTAGCTTGTCTATGTTCTTTTTACGATATGGCCTCCATGCTTGAATACAATAGTCCAAATGTGGTCTAACTATTGATTTGTACAGGGGTACAATTAGCTGTTTCTCCTTATACATGATAGTTCTCCTAATTAGCCCTAGAATTTGATTTCCTTTCGAAGCAGCAATCCCACATTGCTCTGAAACTTTCATGTCAGCACTAAATGTTACTCCTAAGTCCTTTTCTTGTGTGGTTCTACCTAGTACAGCATCCCCAATTTTATATTCTACGTCCATGTTTCCATGTCCTATGTGTATACATTTACACTTCCCAAAATTGAATAACATTTGCCATTTTTCTGACCATTTAACTAATTTATCTAGATCATCCTGTAAACTTTGTTTATCTGTATCATTAGTAACCTTTCTGAATACTTTTGTGTCATCTGCAAATTTGAGTACTTTGCTAGATATGCCATCTTCCAAATCATTTATATATATTAAAAACAGTATAGCGCCTAATACTGATCCCTGTGGTACCCCACTCAGAACAGATTTCCTGTTTGAAATCTCACCATCTACTATTACTCTCTGTTTTCTGTGTGTAAGCTACTTTTCTATCCAGTTGATTACATCATTACCTATGCCATGGGCTTTTAGTTTAAGTAACAATCTTTGATGTTTCAGAGGGATATCTTTAATGTACTTGATACATGATCACTGTGGACAGTTTCAGAGGAATATCTTTAATGTACTTGATACATGATCACTGTGGACAGTTTCAGAGGGATATCTTTGATTTTGTTGAGGTTGGAGCACATGATACAGATGTAGGCCATGGCATTGCAGAGTCAGTGCAGATACAGATGTAGGCTGTGGCATTGCAGAGTCAGTGCAGATACAGATGTAGGCCGTGGCATTGCAGAGTCAGTGCAGATACAGATGTAGGCTGTGGCGTTGCAGAGTCAGTGCAGATACAGATGTAGGCTGTGGCATTGCAGAGTCAGTGCAGATACAGATGTAGGCCGTGGCATTGCAGAGTCAGTGCAGATACAGATGTAGGCCGTGGCATTGCAGAGTCAGTGCAGATACAGATGTAGGCTGTGGCGTTGCAGAGACAGTGCAGATACAGATGTAGGCCATGGCATTGCAGAGTCAGTGCAGATACAGATGTAGGCTGTGGCATTGCAGAGTCAATGCAGATACAGATGTAGGCCGAGGCATTGCAGTCAGTGCAGATACACATGTAGGCCGTGGCGTTGCAGAATCAGTGCAGATACACGTGAATTCGATGTGCAAAAAAATACATTTGGCTTCAGTGATTGAAAAAATTTTGCTAGATTTTTGTTTTAAGATCATCTATCCACCTCCACCGTTTCAAAGCTTTGGCAATTTTGTTCACCCCACTTTGCCTGTGTCTTTCGGAAGAGACAGTAAAAGCCGTTGGTCCCTTCTATCTGGTGTCTATGCCAGGGGAACTAAAAGATCCCACACAGGGAAATGGAGAAAACCATGGACTCAGTAACTCTAGAGAAGGACACTCTGAAATAGACCCTCAGCACAGTATCCTAGCAGGACTTTGCTGAGTAATGATCCAGATCCCGGTGGAGTTTGGCCTTCCTTAGTAGACATTGTTCTTAAGATTGCCCCATAGATAGAAGGCTGACATAGAGAGCATGGGCTAAGGCCTCAACCAAATCAAGTACATTAAAGATATCCCTCTGAAACGTCCACACTGATCATGTATCAAGTACGTTAAAGATATCCCTCTGAATCTGTCCACATTGATCATGTATCAAGTACGTTAAAGATATCC
Organism: Lamellibrachia columna; assembly: GCA_963662155.1. Classification (NCBI taxonomy): domain Eukaryota; kingdom Metazoa; phylum Annelida; class Polychaeta; order Sabellida; family Siboglinidae; genus Lamellibrachia; species Lamellibrachia columna. The sequence continues at coordinate 64,307,074 of OY759262.1, forward strand.
CTCTGAATCTGTCCACATTGATCATGTATCAAGTACGTTAAAGATATCCCTCTTAATCTGTCCACACTGATCATGTATCAAGTACATTAAAGATATCCCTCTGAATCTGTCCACACTGATCATGTATCAAGTACATTAAAGATATCCCTCTGAATCTGTCCACACTGATCATGTATCAAGTACGTTAAAGATATCCCTCTGAAACTATCCACACTGATCATGTATCAAGTACGTTAAAGATATCCCTCTGAAACTATCCACACTGATCATGTATCAAGTACGTTAAAGATATCCCTCTGAAACTGTCCACACTGATCATGTATCAAGTACGTTAAAGATATCCCTCTGAAACTGTCCACACTGATCATGTATCAAGTACGTTAAAGATATCCCTCTTAATCTGTCCACACTGATCATGTATCAAGTACATTAAAGATATCCCTCTGAAACTGTCCACACTGATCATGTATCAAGTACATTAAAGATATCCCTCTGAAACTGTCCACACTGATCATGTATCAAGTACATTAAAGATATCCCTCTGAAACTGTCCACACTGATCATGTATCAAGTACGTTAAAGATATCCCTCTGAAACTGTCCACACTGATCATGTATCAAGTACGTTAAAGATATCCCTCTGAATCTGTCCACACTGATCATGTATCAAGTACGTTAAAGATATCCCTCTGAAACTGTCCACACTGATCATGTATCAAGTACGTTAAAGATATCCCTCAGAAACTGTCCACACTGATCATGTATCAAGTACATTAAAGATATCCCTCTGAATATGTCCACACTGATCATGTATCAAGTACATTAAAGATATCCCTCTGAAACTATCCACACTGATCATGTATCAAGTACTGTACATTAAAGATATCCCTCTGAAACTGTCCACAGTGATCATGTATCAGGTACATTAAAGATATCCCTCTGAAACTGTCCACAGTGATCATGTATCAAGTACATTAAAGATATCCCTCTGAAACTGTCCACAGTGATCATGTATCAGGTACATTAAAGATATCCCTCTGAAACTGTCCACAGTGATCATGTATCAAGTACATTAAAGATATCCCTCTGAAACTGTCCACAGTGATCATGTATCAGGTACATTAAAGATATCCCTCTGAAACTGTCCACAGTGATAATGTATCAAGTACATTAAAGATATCCCTCTGAAACTGTCCACAGTGATCATGTATCAAGTACATTAAAGATATCCCTCTGAAACTGTCCACAGTGATCATGTATCAGGTACATTAAAGATATCCCTCTGAAACTGTCCACAGTGATAATGTATCAAGTACATTAAAGATATCCCTCTGAAACTGTCCACAATGATCATGTATCAAGTGATGTAACTGTGTGACAAAGAACATGTCATTTGAAATCAAAAGAAGAAAGTTACGTTAAGTTGTACATGGACTGTTTTTAGAGGTCATCCTGCCATATATGTTTACTACCAGCAGAACTTCACAGAAACACTGCCTTGTTTCTTGATACAAGAAGTCGACCCTTCCTTTGTACAACCAACTGGAAACAAGTTCGTAATCATTTCAATAAAAAAGTTAAAACAATAAAATTCAACACATCCATGCATGGCATCCTCCTTTTTAGACAGTGCACACCAGTACCCTTTTCTGACCAATTAACTTTTTGTTCCAAAACAACTTACCGTTAGTTAATTATTTTCCAAATTATGAAATTCCAAACAGCAACATAACACCAGTGCACTACACTGTAAAATACACATGTATTATAACTGGCAAGATGTTAGCTAATTGTTATCATATCGAGTAACCAGCTATGAAATCTGCTGCACTGGTAAAGTGAGATCATTAAAGTAACATGATACCACCAGATTGTTTCCTCCAAATAATAAACAATTCTTGCTTTTGTTTATGCTAGTGTTTGGACACGTGTGCAATAAAACGAGCTGGTGATGTAAATTTAACAAGATTATCATCCAATGCAAAAAACCCAGATGGCAAGTGGACAAGAGAGAAATTGGTTTATCGAGATCCCAATGATCACTCATTGATGTGTAACCCACCCTTCTGATACATTTGTCAATTTTGTCAACATATTCACATTGTTAGCATTTATACAATCAGAGAACGAGCTACGACGTAGCCATCTGTCTCGGTATGTACAGGGTTTTCTGAAAGGGGTTTAGATGTTCTGTTGTGTATTTCTTATATATATACAGCCCATTTTATCGTGAACTATTTCCACTATTCAGTTGGACATGCATGCCTGTGTCATGTGATGCCTGTGTCATGTGATGCCTGTGTCGTGTGATTACTACACTATGTACTGCTGCCACCAAAGAAACTGTTAGTGGCTGTCCCAGTAAGCAATATCTGCTGACTTGTTTGCACACTGGTTGGGCGAATAGCCACTGCGATCTGAAAAACCTAAAATGGCGGCATTTACAGCAAAAGAACTGGCACAAGATCATGTGCAAAACAGTTCATCGGCAGCGATCAGCTGGAAAACAAAACAGTTCATCGGCAGCGATCAGCTGGAAAACAAAACAGTTCATCGGCAGCGATCAGCTGGAAAACAAAACAGTTCATCGGCAGCGATCAGCTGGAAAACAAAACTTCCCATTCGCAGGATAACATGAAGATAACTTTTGACAACTTGCAGTATGATTAACACAACCATAGCTACTGCCACACGATGCCGGTAGAGGCCACATAACACAAGTGAAGGCCACACAATACCGGTGGAGGCCACACGACACCAGTGAAGGCCACATGACACCCGTGGAGAAAACACCTCTCCAACGCACCAGCCGGTGAAGGAAGCGACCATGAGCCGTGTTGGCAAGATCAAATATGGCAGATGTATTCACACACGGAGGTCCTGTCTCTTGGGGGAGGGTCAACAACTTACCCCCAAACATTCACTGGGACGTAGAACCGCCTTGATGTACATTGTCATCAGACGTCGTCACGCCCCCACCTGTCGATCATCATTTCTTGTCATGATAAACCGATGACTGTTTGCTGCAGACCTTCCGAGTTTCCTGACATGGTGCGAGATCTTCTGCTTTCAAAACAAAAAGTTCCCGTTTTTGTCCTATTTGATCTTAAAATATTTTTTTTTGATATTCATGTGTTTCGGTTTGATTCACGTTTTTCCTGCAGGCATGTAGAAACATATTCGTTGAACCTCCTTGAAAAATCTCCTGCCATGAGATCCCCTGTAGTGGAAGGTCTCACAACATGTACTTGTGCCAACTTGGAAGGTCTGTCGATGAGAACCACTCAGCCAGTGTGCACCAATTGTCCACTGCAGTGTCCAGCCAGTGTTCTGACCACACTGTTACAGCTGTCACGTGGATGAGGCGAGTGTGAACTCCCACGTTTGGGTGTCGCTGGATGAGTCGCACTTGTCGACTGTGAGACCGTGCTTGGCGTGCTGCCAACTGTCGAGACACAGCTCATGATGCTTGTGACGCAGCATTGAGTTCTCCAAAAGCCACTTCTACAAGCAAAATATGTAAAAGATTAATGAAAAGTAGAATATACTACCAAAAACATGTATGCTGATCAAACAGTACTAATTGTAGTTTTTTGCTTTTATTTGTATGAACAAAGTTGAATCACTAAAACTTTCTTGCGTCCAAGTCTACAGACTAGAATTCTGCATTGGGCTCACCCAAAGCCTATATACTGGTGATGAATGCCCTGATGTAGAGGCAGGTGCATAAGTATATTTGCAGGAATTGTCAGTAGTGATGGTAAGCAAGCTTGTAACAGAATTAAACAAGTTACAAGTATGTGATTTTAGCAAAAACATACCCAGAATGCCAGCAATGCAATAGTAATGTTTGTAATTGATGTAGATTAAATTTTTTGCTAATTTATTATAATTACTTATTGTGTCAGAACTGATGTATGGATACAGGTATAATATCTGCAGAAACTTTTTGCAGTAAAGCTATGATATGATCATACCTAATAAAATACAGAATTTTTATTGTGTCATATTCACCAAGTGTTCTACAGTGCTTTACATTAGGTTATTACTTGAAGTAAGCGTAGCCGCAAGAGATATTTACAAGCAAAACAATACATATACAACACTATATATAATATTCGTTATGGAACATATAAAACACGACAAAACACCAGCACACGTTAGATAGAATTAAAGCGGCTCTTTCGACATTCAAAGCAGCTATACATACATAATACATACTCTTGTGGCAATAACTATTGGATAATTATAAGTACATGTCGTATCTAAGGTATACCAATAACAAGACGTTGGCTTATCCATCACTAACAACTAACAAGTACAAACTCTGTGTCAACATGATAAATCTCCCCCCCCCCGGTCTAACTCCTTCGCTGTGTTACCCCTCACGACACCCCGTCTCACCTGCTTGGGCTGGTCGGGGTCACAGAGGGCGAGGGTGACAGGGGCGTGACTGGAGGCCTTGGACAGGCTCAAACACCAGCCATTGTGCTTCACTAAATGATTCTTAGTCACTTCCCATTCCTGGTAAACCAAGGACAGAATGATTACTGCAACTAACACAAGTACTTCTCACTAAGTGCATCAATTAAACGTCCCTCTTCAATTAATTTTTTTTCACTCCTCTCGTTTCAGACGTAATTCATAAAAAATCAACCTATCTGGTACCCACTACGACATGACAGCTTACTTGTACAAAGTTTTGGTGAAATTATTGGACAAACTGTTAAATTATTTTTGACCAGGTCCAGTCAAAACTTGTGCAAAAAAGACAAAAGTGGTCCACCTCCACAGAAGTGTCCATTCAAGGCAGGTACTACTGTACTACTGTACTACTACATAACATCTGGTTATTCGTGTGTTACCTGAACGGGGAAAGTCAATTCATTTGATTGATTCGTTTGACTTCAACAAAAGAATGCACACTTTTATTAAGGATTATGTGCAGTCAATTTAAACTATTGACACAGAATAACATCTGTGAAGCACGAGGGATGGACAGTCCTCAGTACTGCAAGTCAGTCTCATACTGTAGTGTCAACAGAGGGAGGACATGGGGAGGACATAGGGAGTACAGAGGGAGGACATGGGGAGGACACAGGGAGGACATGGGGAGGACACAGGGAGTACAGAGGGAGGACATGGGGAGGACACAGGGAGGAGAGAGGGAGGACATGGGGAGGACAGAGGGAGTACAGAGGGAGGACATGGGGAGGACAGAGGGAGGACATGGGGAGGACACAGGGAGGAGAGAGGGAGGACAGAGGGAATACAGAGGGAGGACAGAGGGAGTACAGAGGGAGGACATGGGGAGGACACAGGGAGGAGAGAGGGAGGACATGGGGAGGACAGAGGGAGTACAGAGGGAGGACATGGGGAGGACAGAGGGAGGACATGGGGAGGACACAGGGAGGAGAGAGGGAGGACAGAGGGAATACAGAGGGAGGACAGAGGGAGTACAGAGGGAGGACATGGGGAGGACACAGGGAGGAGAGAGGGAGGACATGGGGAGGACAGAGGGAGTACAGAGGGAGGACATGGGGAGGACAGAGGGAGTACAGAGGGTGGACATGGGTAGGACAGAGGGAGGACATGGGGAGGACACAGGGAGGAGAGAGGGAGTACAGAGGGAGGACACAGGGAGGAGAGAGGGAGGACATGGGGAGGACAGAGGGAGGACACAGAGAGGAGAGAGGGAGAACAGAGGGAGGACATGGGGAGGACAGAGGGAGTACATGGGGAGGAGAGAGGGAGGACATGGGGAGGACAGAGGGAGTACAGAGGGGAGGACATGGGGAGGACAGAGGGAGTACAGAGGGAGGACATAAGGAGGACACAGGGAGGAGAGAGGGAGTACAGACGGAGGACATTGGGAGGACACAGGGAGGAGAGAGGGAGGACACAGGGAGGAGAGAGGGAGTACAGAGGGAGGACACAGGGAGGACATGGGGAGGACAGAGGGAGTACAGAGGGAGGACATGGGGAGGACAGAGGGAGTACAGAGGGTGGACATGGGGAGGACAGAGGGAGGACATGGGGAGGAGAGTGGGAGGACATGGGGAGGACAGAGGGAGTACAGAGGGAGGACATGGGGAGGACAGAGGGAGTACAGAGGGAGGACATGGGGAGGACAGAGGAAGTACAGAGGGAGGACATGGGGAGGACAGAGGGAGTACAGAGGGAGGACATGGGGAGGACAGAGGGAGGAGAGAGGGAGTACAGAGGGAGGACATTGGGAGGACACAGGGAGGAGAGGGAGGACATGGGGAGGACAGAGGGAGTACAGAGGGAGGACATGGGGAGGACACAGGGAGGACAGAGGGAGTACAGAGGGAGGACATGGGGAGGACAGAGGAAGTACAGAGGGAGGACATGGGGAGGACAGAGGGAGTACAGAGGGAGGACATGGGGAGGACAGAGGGAGGAGAGAGGGAGTACAGAGGGAGGACATTGGGAGGACACAGGGAGGAGAGGGAGGACATGGGGAGGACAGAGGGAGTACAGAGGGAGGACATGGGGAGGACACAGGGAGGAGAGAGGGAGGACAGAGGGAGGACATGGGGAGGAGAGAGGGAGGACATGGGGAGGACAGAGGGAGTACAGAGGGAGGACATGGGGAGGACAGAGGGAGTACAGAGGGAGGGCATGAGGAGGACACAGGGAGGAGAGAGGGAGTACAGAGGGAGGACATTGGGAGGACACAGGGAGGAGAGAGGGAGGACATGGGGAGGACAGAGGGAGTACAGAGGGAGGACATGGGGAGGACAGAGGGAGTACTGAGGGAGGACATGGGGAGGACACAGGGAGGACAGAGGGAGGACAGAGGGAGGACATGGGGAGGACAGAGGGAGTACAGAGGGAGGACATGGGGAGGACATGTGGAGGACACAGGGAGGAGAGAGGGAGGACATGGGGAGGACAGAGGGAGTACATGGGGAGGACAGAGGGAGTACAGAGGGAGGACATGGGGAGGACAGAGGGAGGACATGGGGAGTACAGAGGGAGGACATGGGGAGAACAGAGGGAGTACAGAGGGAGGACATGGGGAGGACACGGGGAGGAGAGAGGGAGGACAGAGGGAGGACATGGGGAGGACAGAGGGAGTACAGAGGGAGGACATGGGGAGGACAGAGGGAGTACAGAGTGAGGACATGAGGAGGACACAGGGAGGAGAGAGGGAGTACAGAGGGAGGACATGGGGAGTACAGAGGGAGTACAGAGGGAGGACATGGGGAGGACACAGGGGGGAGAGAGGGAGGACATGGGGAGGACAGAGGGAGGACATAGGGAGGACATGGGGAGGACAGAGGGAGTACAGAGGGAGGAGAGAGGGAGTACAGAGGGAGGACATTGGGAGGACACAGGGAGGACATAGGGAGGACATGGGGAGGACAGAGGGAGGACATGGGGAGGACAGAGGGAGTACAGAGGGAGGACATGGGGAGGACAGAGGGAGAATATGGGGAGGACACAGGGAGGAGAGAGGGAGGACATGGGGAGGACAGAGGGAGTACAGAGGGAGGACACAGGGAGGACAGAGGGAGGACATGGGGAGGACAGAGGGAGTACAGAGGGAGGACATGGGGAGGACACAGGGAGGAGAGAGGGAGGACAGAGGGAGGACAGATGGAGTACAGAGGGAGGACATGGGGAGGACACAGGGAGGACAGAGGGAGGACATGGGGAGGACACAGGGAGGAGGGAGTACAGAGGGAGGACATAGGGAGGACAGAGGGAGGACATAGGGACGACACAGGGAGTACAGAGGGAGGACATGGGGAGGACAGAGGGAGTACAGAGGGAGGACATGGGGAGGACACAGGGAGGACAGAGGGAGGACATGGGGAGGACACAGGGAGGAGGGAGGACAGAGGGAGGACATAGGGAGGACAGAGGGAGGACATAGGGAGGACATGGGGAGGACAGAAGGAGTACAGAGGGAGGACATGGGGAGGACACAGGGAGGAGAGAGGGAGGACATGGGGAGGACAGAGGGAGGACATAGGGAGGACAGAGGGAGGACATAGGGAGGACATAGGGAGGACATATGGAGAACAGAGGGAGGACACCTGCCAACCAGAACTCACCTGATTGCCCCCTGAGTTGTGACAGGTGAACACGCCAATGGTGCTGTCACCAAAGTGACCCAGTGTATCAATACACAGGTCGTTCTGGTGAATAGATCCAAGTTTTGATGCCACCTTATTAGGGACCCTGAAAACAAGATTACATAAAACCATGAAAATAAACACAATTACAGAAGCCCCATAACTTTAACAATAAAGAAAAATTTATTAGTACAAAAACTTTTATTAATTTTTTTAATAAAAAATACATATAACTAACGGCAGGCTGTTAGACTACATCGCTTCCAGCCTTTTGGACCAATCAAAGCACATCCCATTTCGACCCCTGGCAGACCTATTTACTAGAAAATCAACTTGGCTTCTCTGGAAAGCCATTCAACCATTATTCAACTACCACACATTGTACGCACGCACACATGCACGCACGCACACATGCACGCACGCACCCACACACATTCCATGATTGTCTACTACCAAATGTAAATAGCCGAGTGATTTGGGGCAATAGTGAGTGAACAAAATATTAAAAAAATTTAACCCTAGCCTCTCAGTTCTACCACTGTTCTATGGTGCCTAATCTTACTATAATCCAGCTAGTGTCTGCATGTATGTATGTACATACATACGTATGTACCTATGTACCTATGTATGTACATATGTTCTGCTACTCCTCCTAGGCGCTCTCGAGACGTAACATGATTATTTTTTCAAAAATCCACCCCACTGTTTACCCTGTCTACGATCCATCGAATCGAAGGTTTGGCCAGACAAAAGTGACGTCACTTACTTGAGTTGTGGATAGACGTTCCGCAAGTACCACTGGAAGGATCGACACTTCAACTTGTCTCTTAGCTCGAGTCGACCACGGATACTGAAACCAGATACAAGACACATCACGTGCAGTTTGTCTTGCAGATGGGAGGAACACATCACAGTTTGTCTTGCAGATGGGAGGAACACATCACAGTTTGTCTTGCAGATGGGAGGAACACATCACAGTTTGTCTTGCAGATGGGAGGAACACATCACAGTTTGTCTTGCAGATGGGAGGAACACATCACAGTTTGTCTTGCAGATGGGAGGAACACATCACAGTTTGTCTTGCAGATGGGAGGAACACATCACAGTTTGTCTTGCAGATGGGAGGAACACATCACAGTTTGTCTTGCAGATGGGAGGAACACATCACAGTTTGTCATGGTGCTACTTTAGCTCCAGGTATTTCAGCTAAAACTGTAAAAAAACTGTTAAACCAATTATCTGATTTGAAGATAAACAAGTTACTTTTTTCTGAAGCATTAATTAGTATAATTACACTTGTTAGTAAAATTTAAAGATACACTAAAAATATTGGCAAACACGAAAAAAAATTTTAATTACCTGGGAATGGAAACATCTAAAAACTATTTATACAATCTACGTTCGAGAATTTAATAACATAAAACTAATGTGCAGACATTTAGGTAGGCCTACTTACTCGCCATAGGCAACATTTAGGTAGGCCAACTTACTCGCCATAGGCAACATTTAGGTAGGCCTACTTACTCGCCATAGGCAACATTTAGGTAGGCCAACTTACTCGCCATAGGCAACATTTAGGTAGGCCTACTTACTCGCCATAGGCAACATTTAGGTAGGCCTACTTACTCGCCATAGGCAACATTTAGGTAGGCCTACTTACTCGCCATAGGCAACATTTAGGTAGGCCTACTTACTCGCCATAGGCAACATTTAGGTAGGCCTACTTACTCGCCATAGGCAACATGTTTTGCTGATGGCACGGACGCAAAGTAGAAAGTCTTAAATTCGTCCATCCACACTTCAGCTGCCCGTCGCGTATTCCTGAAACCAACAATTGACCATCAAGTGACCACAACAGAATATAAACTGACAAAATAATGGCAATTATTCTCACAGAATTAGCAGTGCACTGCTTTAACAGCTTTTATATTAAACACATCTTTCATCACCAGTTAAGGTGGCTGAAGCAGCTATTCTATGTTTGTTTTGAATTGAGTAGTTTCAGTAAAAGTGTTTAAAATAAACCAATAATTTCTTTAGAAATTGTAGTTGAAATACTAAATAATACTCCAGATTAATAGAACTTTTTAATTTATTTGCTGATGTTTCATTATTTAAAAAAATTGTAAATATAAAAAATACCCACAAAATGCCAACTTATATAATCGCCCCAAACAAATAAATGACATAAAATTATAAGTATGAGAGTGTCACTGATGATCCCACAAGTTAGTTTGGTCAACATGAACTACAGCTGCTGCAGGGCCAGGAAGATTCTAGCAAAAATGTCAATGACAGACCAAACTCAGTGTATTTTTGACACAAACCCTTCATTAATCCTAGTGAAAACTTTATAAGTCTTGTAATTTTTGGAAAACATTTAATTATGCAACGTTTCCTGGTTGGACATTAACAGAAATGTCAATAGATATGCGTACCATGCTTGAAATGTGCCGGTTTTTGTTGCCGTTTTATGTATTGTTGACAAAACATAACAGCCATTTCTAATATTGACAAGTCCCCTTAATTTTGCCACCGCCCCCCAAAAGCCCTTCAACCTGAATTTGTAACATGTTGTCATCTATCAAGAAAGGATTATGTTCACTAGGTCACAGCTATTAACCGTTTCCGTTAAGTTAATGGTGATATTTGCCAGACTAAGAATATGACTAATGTAGGTAGGCATCATACTGTGGAATCACAGTAACCAGATGATATGTGCCATGTTCATGGTGAATGAATTTACACTGTGTCGAAGTGCATGCTGACTTGAAGCAAATGCAGTCGTTACTATGGAAACATCGTCAGTGTTTCTAAGAAGTCATAGCATTAGTGCCGCATGATCATTTATGATGTCGATGTTCACTTCAATATTTCTAGCATGTTGAGGAAGAAAATGAAGAAATCACATGTTAGCTGTCCCAGCTACCTTACTGCTGTATTTACTGATGTAGTACATCCTAGATATTGATTCTTTATCGGTCACAAGTACAGTATTTTACTCAAGTCACAACTACTGTATTTTACTAAAGTCACAAGTACTGTATTTTACTCAAGTCACAACTACTGTATTTTACTCAAGTCACAGGTACTGTATTTTACTCAAGTCACAAGTACTGTATTTTACTAAAGTCACAAGTACTGTATTTTACTCAAGTCACAACTACTGTATTTTACTCAAGTCACAAGTACTGTATTTTACTAAAGTCACAATTACTGTATTTTACTCAAGTCACAACTACTGTATTTTATTCAAGTCACAGGTACTGTATTTTACTCAAGTCACAAGTACTGTATATTACTCAAGTCACAACTACTGTATTTTACTAAAGTCACAAGTTCTGTATTTTACTCAAGTCACAACTACTGTATTTTACTCAAGTCACAAGTACTGGATTTTACTCAAGTCACAAGTACTGTATTTTACTCAAGTCACAACTACTGTATTTTACTCAAGTCAGAGATACTGTATTTTACTCAATTCACAACTACTGTATTTTACTCAAGTCACAACTACTGTATTTTACTACTCTTTCAACAGTAATGTTCCTGATACAATAATTAGTATCAACAAATACCACAGGTCGCACCAAAAGTCAGACAGATTTGACTGGTCATCAAAAGGGTGACATTAATATCATCCTATGGTCTTGTTTAAAAACTCATCTTTAATGATATGCTGATGTAAACATTTGTATGTGCATTTATTATTACATTATTATTACATAATACATTTTATTATTATTATATATTATTTATGGTAGGAATATAAAAAAGTCCATGGACTATATTCTAGAATATTTATTGTTGGTATTGTAATGTATGTAACATGCCTGAGAGCAATCTTGATTGACAGGGCACTATATAAATACTTCTATTACTATATTTATTGTTGGTATTGTAATGTATGTAACGTGCCTGAGAGCAATCTTGATTGACAGGGCACTATATAAATACTTCTATTACTATATTTATTGTTGGTATTGTAATGTATGTAACGTGCCTGAGAGCAATCTTGATTGACAGGGCACTATATAAATACTTCTATTATTATATTTTGTTAGATGTAGGTACATGTCATAGCTGGACAGATAGTGACACTTGATCGGAACAGGTTTGCTATAGGCTGGGTTAACCAATAAGAAATATTATGCAAATCTGTATGGGCTTTACACAGAATTTTAAGTCAGAAGTACGGATTTCAACCTAAAATATGTGGCAGGTCTAGAAATGGGAAGTGCTTTGACTGTGTAGACGGTGGAGCTGAACGTACCGTGCAAACACCATGCCGCTTCCCCCGGGAAACGTGTACGGGTGCTGGCGCCGAAAAACATGGCCCACTCGGCTACAAGGGATGATCTCTAGACTTCCATGACACTGCCAAACCCGGAATGAGATCTCTGCAAGCAGGGGCAAAGGTCACTGGTAGGGTCAAAGTTTACCAGTATTGTTCACAAAATGGCTGCCTGTAGCAACTCAGTTTGTCAGTGTTAGTTGACAGAATTATGCTCTATACTATGGTTTAATTGTGAAGTTTGTCAGAAAAATACTGACTGGTTGTTGTGCCATCTTTAATATTTTGTTTCAAAGTATTGTATAAATGACTAAAGGCTATTAGTCAATACTTGTTTGTTTGATACTTGTCACTTGCCACTGGGAATTCATTCCACTTAACAACCAAAACTATATTAACTGAAGGAAGTAAGGATTACAACAGTAATATTTACATGTAGCTGATAATTATTGCTCCCAGCATCTGTTAAGTTATAAACGGCACAAACGTTATCACAAAGTTGAAGTACAGAACAACCTGTCATTTGTCCAATGTTTTGATTTATTCTAAATACCACACTTTCAGCAGAAAATAGGCAACTCCGTGTGACTAGGCATACCCCATCTAGTGACAGTCAACAGACACAAAACTCACCGAGATTTTCGCCTCCCCAGACGTTCATACTTGTGTCATATTTCCCAATCTCCTCAAATCTCTTTTTGTCGACCAGGAACAAACCACCAGCTATCATTGGTGTCCTGCAGAATAACATTACATGTGATGTGAAGTTACTGAACAATTTTACAAACAACTGACCAGCTGCCAATGTTCAGAACTTCCAGCAGAAATGTGGTAAAGTCAAAGTTTTTTCAATATATTTAACACTTCCTCCTCAACTGATTCAGTATGTCCCAAATTCGTTGATGTATGAACACTTCTAGCGCATGAATAGTTTAAATGATATGTGCAGTCAGCTCAATATGAGTGCGCACTTTTGTTGAAATCATCAAAAGAATTGACTTTGATTGTAAGATCAAGTAACTTGCTCAAGTGTGAATAGCTTTATGTCAGAGTATAGAGAGCTTGATCATTTTTGCTGTTTTCGCAGTATTTTGACCGGATCTGGTAAAAAATAACTGAACAGTTTGTCCAATGATTTCACCAAATGTAAATAAATGTTGTAGTGGATGCTAGATTGGTATGATTGTTTCGAGAAATGATTCTGAAATGAGACAAACAAATAAATTTAATTGAGGAGGGAACTTCAGGGAACTCTGCAACATCCAAACAATTGTTTACGTAACAATCTGACAACAGTTGAATAAATTAATAGCAACAATAATTCCCTTAGTTTCCAACATCAATAAATATGACATTTACAGAAAGTATGAGAATACATTGTTGGAAAGAAGGATACTTCAGTTCAGTTAATATATTTTAGATAACTTAATCCACACAATAAATGTTGGACCCACATGATTTAGATCACTTTTACATCGCTGCACTTGTCTAACATTGACTCACTTTTTGAACCCCAAATCCCATGCAGTTATGAGAGACTACCCTACCTGATGGGGGCGATGGGATTACCCCGCCTTCCCTCGATCTCCTGCATCGTCATGTAGTCCCACTTGAAGACAAGGTTCCAGTCAAACCCTGCAGCATCAACTCATGATGACGACCAATTCCATAGCGAATGTACAGCGATTTAAAAAATATTTGTTAATTGGGGGTTTTGTATAATTAAGATGCCCAAATTCTCTTAATTTTTCAACCTCAAAGAACGTCTAAATTAACAGTGTTATACTTCATGTTTTAATCTTTATTGCCATAATAAATGTTAATCTTTATTACCATAGTAAATTTTAACCTTTACTGCCATAATAAATTTTAACCTAGTAACTTGTATGAGACGGGAATTTGACAGAGCGATAAATCACTTAGTGAAAAACATTGTATTTAACCTTCAAAGGTTAAGGTCGCCAAAATTATGTACTTAAATATTAAGAGATGAGAGATCGCGACAGTAACATTTTTAATCCTCCACCAAGATGTATAAACTAACAAGTTCAGTGTCGCAACTTCCCATAAAACAGCCATTAACCAATGAAAATCGTTTAACATTTCATACTAAACAATCCTCCCAACTGATAACACTGTCTCATTTATTTGCTGTTTCATGATTTGAAAAAAATTGTAAATATAAAAAAATACCCACAAAATGCCAACTTTTATAATCCCCCCAAACAAATAAATGACATAATATAAGTATGACAGCCTCACTGATGATCACAGTATGACAGCATCACTGATGATCACAGTATGACAGCCTCACTGATGATCCCAGTTTGACAGCCTCACTGATGATCCCAGTATGACAGCCTCACTGATGATCCCAGTATGACAGCCTCACTGATGATCACAGTATGACAGTGTCACTGATGATCACAGTATGACAGCCTCACTGATGATCCCAGTATGACAGCCTCACTGATGATCCCAGTATGACAGCCTCACTGATGATCACAGTATGACAGTGTCACTGATGATCACAGTATGACAGCCTCACTGATGATCACAGTATGACAGCCTCACTGATAATCACAGTATGACAGCATCACTGATGATCACAGTATGACAGCATCACTGATGATCACAGTATGACAGCCTCACTGATGATTACAGTATGACAGCCTCACTAATGATCACAGTATGACAGCCTCACTGATGATCACAGTATGACAACATCACTGATGATCACAGTATGACAGCCTCACTGATGATCCCAGTATGACAGTCTCACTGATGATCACAGTATGACAGCCTCACTAATGATCACATTATGACAGTGTCACAGATGATCCCAGTATGACAGCATCACTGATGATCACAGTATGACAGCCTAACTGATGATCCCAGTATGACAGCCTCACTGATGATCCCAGTATGACAGCCTCACTGATGATCCCAGTTTGACAGCCTCACTGATGATCACAGTATGACAGCATCACTGATGATCACAGTATGACAGCCTCACTGATGATCCCAGTATGACAGCCTCACTGATGATCCCAGTTTGACAGCATCACTGATGATCCCAGTATGACAGCCTCAGTGATGATCCCATAAGTTATTTTGGTCAACATAAATGAATTACCTCACAATCTTCTTGGTAAAATCATGTGCTATCACAATCGTAATAAAACAAAAACCAAACAGACGTCACAAACTTAAAAAAGAATATTTTACTTACCATCTGATGTTTATTGCTTTGAATGGCTAACTTGTTAAATCTTGTTAAACCTAAAGTAAGTTTGTTTACTAATTCTCATTTGACCAACAGCTGGACAAAGCTTACCTCCCCTGAGATTGGCCGAGGCGCCTGCGTAGTGGAAGTTGTCCATGTTCAACACGTCTATGATCGGACTGACCACTCGTGTCCGGTCCTATGGGTTAGTACACATATATATCACTGCTTCAAAACCTAATCAGATATAAAGTGACCGTCCACAGTAATATGCATGCTTTCTGAACTGCTTATATTTTTATCAAAATTATTTTAACTATCTATAACATTAGAACAGAAGTTCCTGGCATGCTTTTCTATAGGTGAAAATGGGCCTTAAAAGAAGACAGAGAATGTAGACTCATGATGTTCAACCTGTGCAAGCAGTGGTTAGAGGTAGTGAACACCATCAAAGGACAACAAACTGTTGACAACTGTCCAAGACAGAAGACACAGATCTAAGCAATGTATTACTAGGCGGACATTGCTTAACTTTTCTTGCGAGTCGCATGTTTATTTTACTTTCAACAACACTCGAGTTGCGTGTTGATTCGGCCGGTGCAGTTGTTGAACCAATTAAAACATTGAATCGCGGCAGTACATTTTTCTGTATACGATGTGATGTCTCAGAGTCGAGCAACATACGCTGGTCCGCAGCACATTTTTGTTGATAGTAGCAGAAAACACCACTTGGCGCATGTCAGGTTTACACCAGGCTACAACACCAGGGGGCACTTGCGCATGCCAAAAATAATGCAAAAAATTTGTCAAGTGTCAACATTTTTTTGTACAATTTATGCTGCCCCAGTCGACAACCACGGAAAGGAAAATCATTTCCAGTCAAGCAATCACACTACATGCAACAAAGGTTTAGCAATGTACTCCTAGCAATAAACTCACTTCTACGACTCTCTCCAGCAGTGGCTCGAGCCAGTGCATGTTGCATTCGCAGTGACTGTCAAGGAACGTGAGCATCGGCGCCGTTGCTGCATCTGCCCCCTTCACTCGTGATCGCATTAAACCTGAGTCAACAACAACAACATTAAACTGGACTCCTCGGCTCAGACAACACAGTCAACAACAACAACATTAAACTGGTCTCCTCGGCTCAGACAACACAGCCAACAATAACAACATTAAACTGGACTCCTCGGCTCAGACAACACAGCCAACAACAACAACATTAAACTGGTCTCCTCGGCTCAGACAACACAGTCAACAACAACAACATTAAACTGAACTTCTCGGCTCAGACAACACAGTCAACAACAACAACATTAAACTGGTCTCCTCGGCTCAGACAACACAGCCAACAACAACAACATTAAACTGGACTTCTCGGCTCAGACAACACAGCCAACAACAACAACATTAAACTGGACTTCTCGGCTCAGACAACACAGTCAACAACAACATTAAACTGGTCTCCTCGGCTCAGACAACACAGTCAACAACAACAACATTAAACTGGACTTCTCGGCTCAGACAACACAGTCAACAACAACAACATTAAACTGGTCTCCTCGGCTCAGACAACACAGCCAACAATAACAACATTAAACTGGACTTCTCGGCTCAGACAACACAGTCAACAACAACAACATTAAACTGGTCTCCTCGGCTCAGACAACACAGCCAACAACAACAACATTAAACTGGACTTCTCGGCTCAGACAACACAGTCAACAACAACAACATTAAACTGGTCTCCTCGGCTCAGACAACATAGTCAACAACAACATTAAACTGGACTTCTCGGCTCAGACAACACAGTCAACAACAACAACAACATTAAACTGGTCTCCTCGGCTCAGACAACACAGCCAACAACAACAACATTAAACTGGACTCCTCGGCTCAGACAACACAGCCAACAACAACAACATTAAACTGGACTCCTCGGCTCAGACAACACAGTCAACAACAACATTAAACTGGACTCCTCAGCTCAGACAACACAGTCATCATCAACAACAACAACATTAAACTGGACTCCTCAGCTCAGACAACACAGTCATCAACAACAACAACAACAACAACAACAACATTAAACTGGACTCCTCAGCTCAGACAACACAGTCATCATCAACAACAACAACATTAAACTGGACTCCTCGGCTCAGACAACACAGCCAACAACAATATTAAACTGGACTCCTCAGCTCAGACAACACAGTCATCAACAACAACAACAACAACAATATTAAACTGGACTCCTCAGCTCAGACAACACAGTCATCATCAACAACATTAAACTGGACTCCTCAGCTCAGACAACACAGTCATCAACAACAACAACAACAACAACAACATTAAATTGGTTCAGACAACACAGTCAACAACATAACCAAACAGGAAACATTCATCTAAAACTCCCTTCATCATTCATTTAGCCCAGTGTGAATTAACACTGCCAGATAATCATTAGATGATTAACTTCATTTAGCCCATTGTGAATTAACACTAATTGTTAGATCATGTGAACATATGTATAGTCTTGTGTTATATAGTACACTGTATGTACACTGTATGTACACTGTATGTACACTGTATGTAGAGCCATATAACTTTGCAATTTTTCTGCTGATTTTTGATTGGACCAAGTAAAAAATACACAATTTAACAGTTTTGACAGAAAATTTAATCAAAACTAAAAAACAAATTGAGCAAATGAGCATGTTGTAATGTGTGTATAGATGAACATGCTGTAAGGTGTGCATAGGTGAGCATGCTGTAATGTGTGCATATATGAACATGCTGTAATGTGTACATAGGTGAGCATGCTGTAATGTATGCATAGGTGAGCATGCTGTAATGTGTGCATAGATGAGCATGCTGTAATGTATGCATAGATGAGCATGCTGTAATGTGTGCATAAATGAACATGCTGTAATGTATGCATAGATGAGCATGCTGTAATGTGTGCATAAATGAACATGCTGTAATGTGTGCATAAATGAGCATGCTGTAATGTGTGCATAAATGAACATGCTGTAATGTGTGCATAAATGAGCATGCTGTAATGTGTGCATAAATGAGCATGCTGTAATGTGTGCATAAATGAGCATGCTGTAATGTATGCATAGATGAGCATGCTGTAATGTGTGCATAAATGAACATGCTGTAATGTGTGCATAAATGAGCATGCTGTAATGTGTGCATAAATGAATATGCTGTAATGTGTGCATAAATGAGCATGCTGTAATGTGTGCATAAACGAGCATGCTGTAATGTGTGCATAAATGAGCATGCTGTAATGTATGCATAGATGAGCATGCTGTAATGTGTGCATAAATGAACATGCTGTAATGTGTGCATAAATGAGCATGCTGTAATGTGTGCATAAATGAGCATGCTGTAATGTGTGCATAAATGAGCATGCTGTAAAGTGTGCATAAATTAGCATACTGTAAAGTGTGCATAAATGAGCATGCTGTAATGTGTGCATAAATGAGCATTCTGTAATATGTGCTAGGTTTGTTTTTTCGTGAAATGTGTCTGAAGTGAGTAAAAAACCTGAAACGAGGAAGGGCCTTTAGGCATCAACACTTCCAGACAACTGTATTTATAAGGCTACAAATCTATCAGCTGCACTGACCATGAACTAAGGATGATATTGTTATCACCGGTCAAACGTCGACCCAGTTAGTTGTAGTGGTTCTGTCATTTCAGTGCATTTTTGGTGTATCAAGGCATTTCTCAACTTTTGGTCTACATAAATTCATCTGCCAGCAACAAAACTGAACATATCTAGTACCGACTGCGAGAGCGAGCATGTTTGTACAAATTTGTTGCTTAGTTTTAAGTGAAATCATCCGACAAACTTTCAATTATTTCTGACTAGTTCAAAATTTGGCAAACAAAATGGCAAAAAAATGGTCTGGCTGTACATATTATAAGATAAGGCTATTCACTAGTTACCCGGTCTAATAATCACATTCTTTTGATGATTTAAACAAAAGTTTGCACTCATTTATTAAACCGACTGCACGTTACTTAACACTACAGATCTGAACATCAACGAACCTGATTTGAGATGTGCTCAATGAATTGAGTGGGAGCTTCAAGCTGGAGAGCCAATGTCGGCAAAACTCTCCCTTCATTTAACAAGAACGATAGATGGCAGTTGCCTTACTTCGAAACCATCCAATTATTTTGGTCTAAGTTGCCTTCACTAATGAAATGACAATACCCTGCACAGTCACCCATCACTCAAGCCTTGTGGTGGGCAACAATTAACTGCATTACCTAACCGCAGAGCGACCAATCATTTCTGCATTCATCCAATGGATGCTTAGTGGTCAGTTAGAAACCTGACATGTATCAATTGGGCTGCTCAGTATGAACATAATACAAAATCGGAAGATGTTTTTTACCCTAATGTTCCCTAGCCCTATGATTGACCTGCCCTGTGCAGGGTTTGTGTCTACCCCACAAAGCAATTTAGTCACACTGGTAATTTCTGAGACACACTTAAATTATAGTGCATTCGGCTTAACAGAATCATGGATAACAGAGTCAGCCATTCAATAGAATCAAATTGGCAGGGCCGGAATCATTCCTTATTCCAACAGTGCTAAAATATGCTGATTAACACAATCACATCTGCCGGTCAGTAGAATCACACACATGAAAACCATTACATTGTAGCACAAAACACAGATTTTCTCCAATTGGCTCAAATCATAACAATTCAATAACAATAGTACAAGACATTTAAGATATACACTTTTACTTAACTAATTTGAATCCATTTTTAACCTGTTTACTGCATTTTAAAATATACTCTCAATTGTAATATTTTAATCTTAAGAAGCATTATAGTTACGCATATATTTATGTTACAAACTCACAGCACTTAGGAAGACCAAATATATATTTTATAAGGTACATCGTGAATAAAAACATTTATTATTATTATTATTATAAGGTTTAATAAACAAAATGGGGGCTACACTGTAAACCATACACTCATTAAACAGTCCATTCGGGACATTTAGAAAGCAAAACAAATTAACATATATATACAAAGCTAAGTGAGTGTGCTGCAGATGCCTGTGCATGACTGTTGATGTCCTTAATCCAGAGCAAGACAGGAGAGACAAATGACAGCTGACTGTCACAAAAGCGCTCTGCCTGTGTGCACACACCATCTGTCAATCTAGACAGTTGTTACACAGTTTACATTTCCTCTCATAAAACACATTGTGAAATGATATTGTTTTCCTCCAACTCTCTGTCAGCCTCATGACAACCAGCCTCGCGTGCTAATGATGCATATTTCCAGTGTTTCTCGTCACAGACGCTGTAATTATGAGAGACGTCTAAGAGAAGTCTACAGGTTGCACAAGCAGAGAAGTCTGCAGGTTGCACAAGCAGAGAAGTCTGCAGGTTGCACAAGCAGAGAAGTCTGCAGGTTGCACAAGCAGAGAAGTCTGCAGGTTGCACAAGCAGAGAAGTCTGCAGGTTGCACAAGCAGAGAAGTCTGCAGGTTGCACAAGCAGAGAAGCTTTGCCAATTTGTTGCTGTCACTAGTGTGATTTAACAGGCATCAAGGATCTGGAGGATCTTAAAGATCTGGAGGATCTGAAAGATCTGGAGGATCTGAAAGATCTGGAGGACTGCATCAGTTGATTAACTAACACAAGGAGTGGCAGGGTGCACAACTAAACCTTCTAGAAAGCAGTCAGAGGAAGGGAATGGGAAGGAGATAAGGATGGGGAGAAAGAAGACGATGAGGATGGGGAGAATGAAGAGAATAAGGATGGGGAAGAGGAAGGGGATGAGGAGAAGGAAGGGGATGAGGATGGGGAGAAGGAAGCAGATGGGGAGAAGGTTGGGAAGCAGGTGTGGATGAGATGGGAGGGGATGAGGATGGGAAAGAAATGAGGATGAGGAGAAGGAAAGGGACTGGAATGAGGAAGCGGGTCACAGAAAGAGTTTTGTATGTTATAACTAATATATTCACCTTCTCGTTGGTTGTTTCTAAGTATGAACTAATATATTCACCTTCTCGTTGGTTGTTTCTAAGTACGAACTAATATATTCACCTTCTCGTTGGTTGTTTCTAAGTACGAACTAATATATTCACCTTCTCGTTGGTTGTTTCTAAGTACGAACTAATATATTCACCTTCTCGTTGGTTGTTTCTAAGTACGAACTAATATATTCACCTTCTCGTTGGTTGTTTCTAAGTACGAACTAATATGTTCACCTTCTCGTTGGTTGTTTCTAAGTACAAACTAATATATTCACCTTCTCGTTGGTTGTTTCTAAGTACGAACTAATATATTCACCTTCTCGTTGGTTGTTTCTAAGTACGAACTAATATATTCACCTTCTCGTTGGTTGTTTCTAAGTATAAACTAATATATTCACCTTCTCGTTGGTTGTTTCTAAGTACGAACTAATATATTCACCTTCTCGTTGGTTGTTTCTAAGTACAAACTAATATATTCACCTTCTCGTTGGTTGTTTCTAAGTACGAACTAATATATTCACATTCTCGTTGGTTGTTTCTAAGCACAAACTAATATATTCACCTTCTCGTTGGTTGTTTCTAAGTACGAACTAATATATTCACCTTCTCGTTGGTTGTTTCTAAGTACAAACTAATATATTCACCTTCTCGTTGGTTGTTTCTAAGTACGAACTAATATATTCACCTTCTCGTTGGTTGTTTCTAAGTACAAACTAATATATTCACCTTCTCGTTGGTTGTTTCTAAGTACGAACTAATATATTCACCTTCTCGTTGGTTGTTTCTAAGTACGAACTAATATATTCACCTTCTCGTTGGTTGTTTCTAAGTATGAACTAATATATTCACCTTCTCGTTGGTTGTTTCTAAGTATGAACTAATATATTTACCTTCTCGTTGGTTGTTTCTAAGTACGAACTAATATATTCACCTTCTCGTTGGTTGTTTCTAAGTATGAACTAATATATTCACCTTCTCGTTGGTTGTTTCTAAGTATGAACTAATATATTCACCTTCTCGTTGGTTGTTTCTAAGTACAAACTAATATATTCACCTTCTCGTTGGTTGTTTCTAAGTATGACCACCTTCTGCATACTGGACAGCTCCTGACCATCCGACGCTGAAACAGACACCGGCCATTACGACCACCGACAGGAGAAACCTCTTAATAATGACTACTTAACCCCATTACGTGCTCCATTACTACGTCGATGACAGCCGCTAAGAGAAATAGCAGGACCGCAGAAGCTGGGAGAATTTGATGGGAAATAATGTGTCTGAAGAACAGGATCCACTAGCAGCTTACAGGGTTGCTCTCCTGATGGAGACATACTGGACAGGGGTTAGATCACTATTTTATTTCAGGGTTCATGACATATGAATTAAATGCCGGTGATTTTAATATGGCAATTTTTGCTTACTGGAAAATTACTTTTGAACAGGAACATGTTCGTATTTGAGGATTATGCAGTGCCCAGGTTAACATTTCTATTGGATGGCTACCAACAACGCATCACTGACTGTAGGATCCCTTGCAGATGAAGACATGATATAATTGTTTTGGACACTGTTTGATGAGGAGCAAGTTGTATGTTCATTTTCTGGAGAAATCTGACAGGATTTGACATATCTTAGCCAGCAGATTCAAAATACAAATTTGCGAACAGCATCAAACAATGTTAACATTGTCACCGATTACAGTTGCCAAATAAACAGTGATCTGGCCCCAGCCGTGCATGCTCGGAGACAATCCTCCCGTACAAATCCCTCAAACACACTGATATATCACAACTGACAGAGACGTCCCATGTGGTAAGTCCCCACCCCCAGTCAACTATCCCTCATGTCACATGACAGCAAGGGGATAGTTTTGAGACCCTGATGCACATAAATAACAACATCTGTGGAAGCAGGTCTTTATAAATTGCCTGTTTCCATGGAGACTGAGCTGGGCAGCTCAAACGAGGCTTAAACTTTCACGCAAGAAAAACAATTGTGTTTCTGATAAAAACACTGAATCATTGACTGCTAATTGGGACATCTGTACGATAGAATAGTAGAAATGTATCAGATGTTGACTCATTTCACAAACAGGACTTGGTGATTATTAGGGCTCTAAATCTTAAATCATTTCTGGTCGTCTTAGGTCAGGACTTATTCCTCGATTCTCTGGTGCAAGGAGATTAACTTGAATCCCCCTTGATACAATGCCAGCATATGACGGGTTAAACCCTCTAGCGACTTCACTTATCTGGGAAGAATTAAGCCATTCCACAATTAATACACAAAAGCTGTTTATTCACATAATTATGTCTTGTCATATACACATTTATGCGATGAATGAAATGGGACTACATGGAGTTGCCCAGGTAACGTTTGTAACTTTCACAGATACTAGCCCTAGCAGTTTCAATGACCACAAGATGGCGCCAAATACTCACGGTCATCGCTGAAGTCGTCGACGAGGATGATCTCTTTGATAAGGTTGGGTGGACTGCGATTTAATACACTGAAAAAATCAAAAGGCTAAACTTAACAGGTCATTAGGGGTGATCTCAAAACACAGATGTGTTGCACGTGGGTATTTAAAAAAAAAACATAATTTCTTTTGTGATCAGTTAAAAGGGTGCTGACTTTGAGCG
The DNA here is from genome assembly GCA_963662155.1 of Lamellibrachia columna. Lineage (NCBI taxonomy): Eukaryota > Metazoa > Annelida > Polychaeta > Sabellida > Siboglinidae > Lamellibrachia > Lamellibrachia columna. The sequence goes on from OY759262.1 coordinate 64,331,362, forward strand.
CAGTTGAAAGAGTGTTGACTTTGAGCGCAGTTGAAAGGGTGTTGACTATGAGTGCAGTTGAAAGAGTGTTGACTTTGAGCGCAGTTGAAAGGGTGTTGACTTTGAGCGCAGTTGAAAGGGTGCTGACTTTGAGTGCAGTTGAAAGAGTTTTGACTTTGAGCGCAGTTGAAAGGGTGCTGACTTTGAGCACAGTTGAAAGGGTGTTGACTTTGAGCGCAGCTGAAAGAGTGTTGACTTTGAGCGCAGTTGAAAGGGTGCTGACTTTGAGCGCAGTTGAAAGGGTGTTGACTATGAGTGCAGTTGAAAGAGTGTTGACTTTGAGCGCAGCTGAAAGAGTGTTGACTTTGAGCGCAGTTGAAAGGGTGCCGACTTTGAGCGCAGTTAAAATGGTGCTGACTTTGAGCGCAGTTGAAAGAGTGTTGACTTTAAGCGCAGTTGAAAGGGTGTTGACTTTGAGCGCAGTTGAAAGAGTGTTGACTTTGAGCGCAGTTGAAAGAGTGTTGACTTTGAGCGCAGTTGAAAGAGTGTTGACTTTGAGCGCAGTTGAAAGGGTGCTGACTTTGAGCGCAGTTGAAAGGGTGCTGACTTTTAGCGCAGTTGAAAGAGTGTTGATTTTGAGCGCAGTTGAAAGAGTGTTGACTTTGAGCGCAGTTGAAAGGGTGTTGACTATGAGTGCAGTTGAAAGAGTGTTGACTTTGAGCGCAGTTGAAAGGGTGTTGACTTTGAGCGCAGTTGAAAGGGTGCTGACTTTGAGTGCAGTTGAAAGAGTTTTGACTTTGAGCGCAGTTGAAAGGGTGCTGACTTTGAGCACAGTTGAAAGGGTGTTGACTTTGAGCGCAGCTGAGTGTTGACTTTGAGCGCAGTTGAAAGGGTGCTGACTTTGAGCGCAGTTGAAAGGGTGTTGACTATGAGTGCAGTTGAAAGAGTGTTGACTTTGAGCGCAGCTGAAAGAGTGTTGACTTTGAGCGCAGTTGAAAGGGTGCCGACTTTGAGCGCAGTTAAAATGGTGCTGACTTTGAGCGCAGTTGAAAGAGTGTTGACTTTAAGCGCAGTTGAAAGGGTGTTGACTTTGAGCGCAGTTGAAAGAGTGTTGACTTTGAGCGCAGTTGAAAGAGTGTTGACTTTGAGCGCAGTTGAAAGAGTGTTGACTTTGAGCGCAGTTGAAAGGGTGCTGACTTTGAGCGCAGTTGAAAGGGTGCTGACTTTTAGCGCAGTTGAAAGAGTGTTGATTTTGAGCGCAGTTGAAAGGGTGCTGACTTTGAGCGCAGTTGAAAGAGTGTTGACTATGAGCGCAGTAGAAAGGTTGCTGACTTTGAGCGCAGTTGAAAGTTGCTGACTTTGAGCAAAGTTCAAAGGGTACTCACTTTGATTGCAGTTGAAAGGGCGGTGACTTTGAGAGCACTTATAAGGGTACTCATTTTGATTGCAGTTATAAGGGTGCTGACTGACAATATCAACTAATAATATCAAATAACAAAGTGGAGGTTGATGTCATCTCACCTGACAATGACAACTAATAAATAAGTTAGTAGAGGTTGATGTCGTTTCACCTGATAATGACAACTAATAAATAAGTTAGTAGAGGTTGATGTCATTTCACCTGACAATGACAACTAATAAATAAGTTAGTAGAGGTTGATGTCGTTTCACCTGACAATGACAACTAATAAATAAGTTAATAGAGGTTGATGTCGTCTCACCTGACAATGACAACTAATAAATAAGTTAGTAGAGGTTGATGTCATTTCACCTGACAATGACAACTAATAAATAAGTTAGTAGAGGTTGATGTCGTTTCACCTGACAATGACAACTAATAAATAAGTTAATAGAGGTTGATGTCGTTTCACCTGACAATGACAAACAAGTTAGTAGAGGTTGATGTCATTTCACCTGACAATGACAACTAATAAATAAGTTAGTAGAGGTTGATGTCGTTTCACCTGACAATGACAACTAATAAATAAGTTAGTAGAGGTTGATGTCGTTTCACCTGACAATGACAACTAATAAATAAATTAGTAGAGGTTGATGTCGTTTCACCTGATAATGACAAACAAGTTAGTAGAGGTTGATGTCATTTCACCTGACAATATCAACTAATAAATAAGTTAATAGAGGTTGATGTCATTTCACTTGACAATGACAACTAATAAATAAGTTAATAGAGGTTGATGTCGTTTCACCTGACAATGAACTAATAAATAAGTTAGTAGAGGTTGATGTCGTCTCACCTGACAATGACAACTAATAAATAAGTTAGTAGAGGTTGATGTAATTTCACCTGACAATGACAACTAATAAATAAGTTAGTAGAGGTTGATGTCGTCTCACCTGACAATGACAACTAATATATAAGTTAGTAGAGGTTGATGTAATTTCACCTGACAATGACAACTAATAAATAAGTTAGTAGAGGTTGATGTCGTCTCACCTGACAATGACAACTAATAAATAAGTTAATAGAGGTTGATGTCGTCTCACCTGACAATGACAACTAATAAATAGGTTAGTAGAGGTTGATGTTGTTTCACTTGACAGTGACAACTAATAAATAAGTTAGTAGAGGTTGATGTCGTTTCACCTGACAATGACAACTAATAAATAAGTTAATAGAGGTTGATGTCGTTTCACCTGACAATGACAACTAATAAATAAGTTAATAGAGGTTGATGTCGTCTCACCTGACAATGACAACTAATAAATAAGTTAATAGAGGTTGATGTCGTCTCACCTGACAATGACAACTAATACATAAGTTAGTAGAGGTTGATGTCGTTTCACCTGACAATGACAACTAATATATAAGTTAGTAGAGGTTGATGTCGTCTCACCTGACAATGACAACTAATAAATAAGTTAATAGAGGTTGATGTCGTCTCACCTGACAATGACAACTAATAAATAAGTTAATAGAGGTTGATGTCGTCTCACCTGACAATGGTTCTGAGCAGGGCTGAGCGGGCCTCGTTGTGGAAGGTAATGATGACACTAGTGGCAGGGAGATCCGTCCGCCATGTCTGTGACCGACATCTGGAACATATAACATACATGTTATACATCCCGCATTGCACAAGACCAGCGATTTTGATTTCTAGTCCCTTGCATGAATTCTACAGTCCCTCGCTTGAATTCTACAGTCCCTCGCTTGAATTCTACAGTCCCTCGCTTGAATTCTACAGTCCCGCCCTTGAATTCTACAGTCTCTTTCTTGAATTCTAGTCCCTCGCTTTAATTCTAGTCCATCGCTTGAATTCTACATTCCCTCCCTTGAATTATACAGTCCCTCACTTGAATTCTACAATCACTTGCTTGAATTCTAGTCCCTCGCTTTAATTCTACAGTCCCTCGCTTTAATTCTACAGTCCCTCACTTGAATTCTACAGTCCCTCACTTGAATTCTACAGTCCCTCACTTGAATTATATAGTCCCTCGCCTGAATTCTATGAAAAAATTACAAATGTGATCGTAGATTGCCTTAAAAAATCGCTGGCAGCTGTCTAGCACTCCATCAAGTGTCCAGCATTTTCATGGAATTGATGTCATGTTTTGCAATACTACCAGTTTTGTTACAATTGACCCAGAGCACTCCAAAGATTAATGATATTTAACCATTTCCGTCCTTTGCAATGGAAATTTGCAGTATAAATCATATTGCGTGATTTTATTTGAATTTGAACTAACATGGCAGAACCTGGTATAAAACATAATTTGTGTGCGTGCGTGCGTGCGTGCGTGCGTGCGTGCGTGCGTGCGTGCGTGCGTGCGTGCGTGCGTGCGTGCGTGCGTGCATGTAGACAGCAACTGTCCTGTAATTTAGTGCAATCTGCTCTTCAAACAATCAGTTGACATCTTTGATATAACATCAGGATATTTCAACTGACAAATTATCGTGTCATTTCTTGCAGGATATGAGCATAATAAAAAAAATTTTCAATTCTATTTTCTATTACTATTACAGTAATCGAAAAACACAATATACATTACAAATTGTTATCATTACTGTCTTATCAGAACTAAATTATGGACACATGGTCTAGCATAACGTGGTTAAAAACAGTAAATGCAGAAATGAAAAGTACCAGTTCATTCAATCATTATCATCATAGAACACAGTATTTAACCAACCAAATGTACCAGTCATATGTATATGTATATTATATATATATATATATATATATATATATATATATATATATATATATATATATATATGTATATTTAAGATAATGACAATAATAATCAGTACAGAATGAAGAATGTCAAAGAACAACGATGATCGAAGCACAGACCAGTTGACAGCTTCATTCCCAAACCAAGGAAGACATGACACAACTAAAGGTTTCAACACTTCCATAGCTACCGTAACCTTAGGGCTACCAGCCAGCTCCACTCCTCCAGTATCTGTCTTCTCACTGTGCCTCACCACAATCTAGAACCAACAGCAAGGTCGACAAGGTTGTTCTATGTCGGCACTGAGTCTGCCGAACAAATTACCCGACTGTTTCTGCATTATCTCTGTCTCTGTAGACCTATTTGAACTTTAAAATGTTGCTTTAATATACATTTATTTAATGCTGCATTCAACACTTGTTTACAGAATTACCTATACATTTTTTTAGTTTGGTAGATAATATTGCCACTAGCATATTTATACCTTATTTTATTTTTCATATTTATACCTTATTTTATTTTTCCTATTGTATTTGATAATTACTTTATTCTAGAGTAGTCTATGCTTTACACATTGCCAGTTTGAAATACCTATCTGATGTCATTGTAGTTTTGCTTTAAAATATTTTATTAACTAGGACATAACATACTTATAATTTATACATCCATTTTATCAGATATGTTTACTGTGTAAGCATGCTTTTTATTATACTGGTTACATTTTATAAATACTGAATTTATACGCCTCCAACAAAATAAATATACATAAATAACAGTTATTATTATTATTAAACTAGAATTGTACAAATAGATACCGGAGGGAGGGAGGGAGGCAGGGAGGCAGGCAGGGAGGCAGGGAGGGAGGGAGGGACCCATTGTTGGAGAAAAATATCCGCTTGTTGCATTTTCATTAACGTCCATTCGCAGACCAAACACAGTACCCCTGTCCTCCCACGATGAACTATGTGGGGGAGAACCCCAGCTTCCTCCCCCCCCCAGTCAGTGTCTCCCAAGTCTGCCACGTGGTCATAGTTCTGAGCAGCTACGTAGTTTAAAACTTTTTTCAGTCAGACAGTAAACCCAGTTTATTGAGAAGTCCTTCAAATGACAGATGCCACAGACATCCAATAGGTGCATCTCATCTGTCCTGGCTAGAGTTTCCCTGACAGTTCAATAAAAACTAATGTGAATCTTAGCTTGGCGCTAACCTTTGTGCAAGTTAAATTCCAAGCTATTCTGTGATTGTAGGCGATTTGTAGCACATAAACAGACGCACAGACAAACGAATGGTAATAGTCTTGCAGAGTTTCATCACGAGCTACGACTTTTGTAACACTACTGACCTACATGTGTCAGTTAGTGACGACTGCCTCATTCCGCGGTCCCTGGATCCCCAAACCATAGCAGATCCAGGCAGCTGAACGTTGGAAGGGACAGACGGAGGGAAGCATTCACAGCGAATGAAAATTAGCTTTCGCAGCCCAACACTTACACACTCCCCACTTTTGCACTTACACACTTCAACTCACACACTTGTACATGTGTACACTAATACACTTCCAGATTTGTACACTGACAATTAGACACACCTGCACACATACGGTCCGTGTATGTGCCGTCTTTTCCTTTTTCGTTATAAAATTTGCAATGTAAAAATGAAAAAGCCAAACAATGTTCGTTTTTCGATTTCAAATTTTATGTAAGCAAAACGAATACAAACTGTTATATGCGGTTTTTGTAATTTAAATAAAAAAAACAACACAGAAATACAACAAACTGTTTTTCCGTTTTATCAGCATCAGAACGAAAAATTAAAACCAGCTGCAGCGCCACTTGTTTTTCGTTCGGGTATCTGTTTCGTCAATGTGCTAAGTGGCCACACATATAATATATATGCACAAAACATAATATGTATGTATGCATACATGTATACATACATGTACACACACACATTCATACATACATGTATAAATGCATGTATGAATGAATGCATGCATACATACATACATACATACATTCCTACATACATGTACGAATGAATGCATGTGTGCATACGTACGTGTGCATGCATACGTATGTGTGCATATGTACGTGTGCATGCTTACGTATGTACGTACGTACGTACGTACGTACGTACGTACGTACGTACATACATACATACATTCATACATACATGAATGCATGTGTGCATGCATGCATACATACATACATACATTCACGCATGCATGTACGCACACATATATTCATACATACATACATGCATGCATGCGTATGCTCAGTCACTTGTTCGCTCGCACGCACGCACGCACACACATGCATTCGTACACACATACACACATATATACATGCATGCATGCATGCATACATACATACACATATGTGCATAGGTACATACATGCATCCATACTCACGCATGCACACACGCACGCACGTATAAATGCATATATGCATACATGTTATACATATTAAGCATAATTACCTCTCAAGAAACTTGGTATTTGATCTGAATATTCTGATTGAATACTAAGTTTCTTGAGAGGTATGTTTAATATTAATAAGCGAGAAACCGGATCATCAATCCATTCAAGGATATGTTATACATATTATGTTATGTGCATATATATTATGTGTGTGGCCACTTAGCACATTGACAAAACAGATACCAACTTGGAAAACAAGTGGCGCTACAATTTTTGTTTTTTGTTCTAATGCTATGAAAACGAAAAAGTGTGTTGTATCTTTGTGTTATATTACAAAAACCACATATAATAGTTTGTATTCGTTTTGCTTACATAAAATTTGAAATCGAAAAACAAACATTGTTTGCCTTTTAATTTTTACATTGCAAATTTGATAATGAAAAAGGACAAGATGGCACATACATGGACCACTTACAGACTTGTACACTTACAGACTTGTACACTTACACACCCTTGCACATTTACAAACTCACACATTTGCATGCTTACACACTTTATTCACAAAACAGTGTGTAAAAATGAGAGATTCAGCACCATTACCTTAATAACATTCTTTCATCATCATTATTTATCATGAATTTTATGAGAAAAGTCAGAGATGCTATTATTAATGAAGTGCTACTGCTACTGCTGACACCCTGCTACTGCTGACACTCTGCTACACTGACACTCTGCTACTGCTGATACTCTGCTACTGCTGACATTCTGTTATTGCCGACACCCTGCTACTGCTGACACCCTGCTACACTGACACTCTGCTACGCTGACACTCTCCTACTGCTGATATCCTGCTACTGCTGATACCCTGCTACTGCTGACACTCTGCTACTGCTGACACTGCTATGCTGACACTCTGCTACTGCTGACACTCTGCTACTGCTGACACTCTGCTACTGCTGACACTCTGCTACACTGACGCTCTGCTACTGCTGAAACTCTGCTACTGCTGACACTCTGCTACTGCTGACACTCTATTATCACAAGATTTTACAGGTTTGCGATGTTTGTTTATTATATCTAATTACTGCATTCGTCAATTTGAGGAAAATCCTGACTATTGAAATATCATTGCTGTTCAACGATCAAGTCAACCCGCAGTATTATTAAATACGTGTTCAATGATGTTTACGTGTGATATATTAATAATAATATATGTTGTGACCAGGATACCTTTAAATAGCCATTATATAAGCCACCACTTGTCAGGCCACTTAGTCCTTTATGTTGCCTTGTAAAAAGCTGCCACACAACCCTCAGGGGTTTGTCAGCAGTGGTGTCTGTGGCAGCCCAGTGATCCGGGTGCGGAATGGGAGAACATGGGCAGTAATCAGTGTCCTAGGGCACAGACTGCAGTTGATTTTTCCATTAGTGGTCAACAATGCTTTGTGTGATTATAAGAAAATGTGACCATCAAAAATTATAAAACTCCATGACACCCCCTGGCATGACACCCGCTGGCATGACACCCACTGGCATGACACCCACTGGCATGACACCCCCTGGCATGACACCCCTGGCATGACACCCACTGGCATGACACCCACTGGTATGACACCCACTGGCATGACACCCCCTAGCATGGCACCCACTGGCATGTTGTTACCAATGTGCTGAACGAGTTTTGTCAAAATCACATACCTCCAGCTCTTTAAATCATGTCATAAACGCGCCTACCCTCAATTTGGCAGTTTGCACAAACTATTAATTAATATGCCTTCCAATGTTTAGGAATGTCACCATCAAAATACCTTCGCATCTTGAAATTAACTTCATATTATAACATTTCACTGCCAAAGGTCCAACATTTCAATGCCAAAGGTCCAACATTTCAATGCCAAAGGTCTAACATTTCGCTGCCAAAGGTCCAACATTTCACTGCCAAAGGTCCAACATTTCGCTGCCAAAGGTCCAACATTTCACTGCCAAAGGTCCAACATTTCACTGCCAAAGGTCCAACATTTCACTGCCAAAGGTCCAACATTTCAAACAATCCAACATTGCTGGTTGAATACGTGTGTTCCTTCTTGGCAATATATAGTCGCTGAAATCAGCTAACTTGCATATTTGCACATTTCGCTGCCAAAGGTCCAACATTTCACTGCCAAAGGTCCAACATTTCGCTGCCAAAGGTCCAACATTTCACTGCCAAAGGTCCAACATTTCACTGCCAAAGGTCCAACATTTCACTGCCAAAGGTCCAACATTTCAAACAATCCAACATTGTTGGTTGAATACGTGTGTTCCTTCTTGGCAATATATAGTTGCTGAAATCAGCTAACTTGCATATTTTTAGGTACTACAATCGTGTGATGTAAAACACTTGCGGAAGTGGAACTGCGGCTTGACCCACCCTAAAGGTTGCTGCAATCTTGCAATTTATTCTCTCCACAGCAATGAAAAGCACCATATTGGAAACAATAGAACAACTGTGTCTCATGTTACCCCACCTGGGAGACTGGCTGCCACTTGTCAAAACATATCTACCACATTTGTCAGTGAGCAGATACATTCCATGTAAAGAACACCCTGCTGGAGGGGCAGGGTAACAGCTGGTCCACCCCACTTGTATCCACCACTTCCCCTAGGGCCCTGTCTCTCCCAAGGCCAAGCAGTCCCACTTCCCAGACCCTCCCAGACAGCCGTTAGTCTGACGCACCTCACATGTTTATGTTAGTGCTTAAAATGAAATGTACTGCAAACATTTTCATTGGTTCACGGAACGAATGTTCTACAGACATTGCAACTCCAAATTTATAGTATTTATCACTGGTTTAAAAATAGTATCCATAAAAAATTTCACTATCGTGATCTGTCATGTTTTAAATTTATTTAAAAAATACATGATTTGGTGATTATATAAAACATGCCAGTTTGACTATACAGAACGGTGTACAGAATGGTGTACAGAATGCTGTACACAACACTGTACAGCAGTAAGAGGCAGACCAACAGATCTTCACCTTTGATGGTGAAATACGTTTCTCATTGGATGATTTATTGATCTGTGAAATTCAAATTTTATTCAATGTACAGCTGTATGATGGTAAATAGACTACAGAAGAATGTTGACACTTTAATTACATGAAACCCCCAACAAGCTGCGTATCAGTTTATAACTGAACATTTGTATTCATTCGCTTTAAATACCAGCACCAATGCCTAATCATTATGTGCAATGCGATTCGTTTGGAAAGCATCACAGATGCGTTTGGAAAGCATCACAGAGGAAGCATCTCACATTTACCCATAAAAGAATTTTGCTATTGTAGCAATATGAATAGGGTAGAATAATGCATAATAACAAAAAAGGTCTAGATATCATCCTCGCTAGCCTGGGGTGGTAGTAGTAATACAGTACCCCTGGCAGACATCCTCGCTAGCCAGGGGTGGTAGTAGTACTACAGTACCCCTGGCAGACATCCTCGCTAGCCAGGGGTGGTAGTAGTACTACAGTACCCCTGGCAGACATCCTCGCTAGCCAGGGGTGGTAGTAGTACTACAGTACCCCTGGCAGACATCCTCGCTAGCCAGGGGTGGTAGTAGTACTACAGTACCCCTGGCAGACATCCTCGCTAGCCAGGGGTGGTAGTAGTACTACAGTACCCCTGGCAGACATCCTCGCTAGCCTGGGGTGGTAGTAGTACTACAGTACCTCTGGCAGACATCCTTGCTAGCCAGGGGTGGCAGTAGTACTACAGTACCCCTGGCAGACATCCTCGCTAGTCTGGGGTGGTAGTAGTACTACAGTACCCCTGGCAGACATCCTCGCTAGCCAGGGGTGGCAGTAGTACTACAGTACCCCTGGCAGACATCCTCGCTAGCCTGGGGTGGTAGTAGTACTACAGTACCTCTGGCAGACATCCTCGCTAGCCAGGGGTGGCAGTAGTACTACAGTACCCCTGGCAGACATCCTCGCTAGCCAGGGGTGGCAGTAGTACTACAGTACCCCTGGCAGACATCCTCGCTAGCCTGGGGTGGTAGTAGTACTACAGTACCCCTGGCAGACATCCTCGTTAGCCAGGGGTGGCAGTAGTACTACAGTACCCCTGGCAGACATCCTCGCTAGCCAGGGGTGGCAGTAGTACTACAGTACCCCTGGCAGACATCCTCGCTAGCCTGGGGTGGCAGTAGTACTACAGTACCTCTGGCAGACATCCTCGCTAGCCAGGGGTGGCAGTAGTACTACAGTACCCCTGGCAGACATCCTCGCTAGCCTGGGGTGGTAGTAGTACTACAGTACCCCTGGCAGACATCCTCGCTAGCCTGGGGTGGTAGTAGTACTACAGTACACCTGGCAGACATCCTCGCTAGCCTGGGGTGGTAGTAGTACTACAGTACACCTGGCAGACATCCTCGCTAGCCAGGGGTGGCAGTAGTACTACAGTACCCCTGGCAGACATCCTCGCTAGCCTGGGGTGGTAGTAGTACTACAGTACCCCTGGCAGACATCCTCGCTAGCCTGGGGTGGTAGTAGTACTACAGTACCTCTGGCAGACATCCTCGCTAGCCAGGGGTGGCAGTAGTACTACAGTACCCCTGGCAGACATCCTCGCTAGCCTGGGGTGGTAGTAGTACTACAGTACCCCTGGCAGACATCCTCGCTAGCCTGGGGTGGTAGTAGTACTACAGTACACCTGGCAGACATCCTCGCTAGCCAGGGGTGGCAGTAGTACTACAGTACCCCTGGCAGACATCCTCGCTAGCCTGGGGTGGTAGTAGTACTACAGTACCTCTGGCAGACATCCTCGCTAGCCAGGGGTGGCAGTAGTACTACAGTACCCCTGGCAGACATCCTCGCTAGTCTGGGGTGGTAGTAGTACTACAGTACCCCTGGCAGACATCCTCTCTAGCCTGGGGTGGCAGCAGTACTACAGTACCCCTGGCAGACATCCTCGCTAGCCTGGGGTGGTAGTAGTACTACAGTACCCCTGGCAGACATCCTCGCTAGCCAGGGGTGGCAGTAGTACTACAGTACCCCTGGCAGACATCCTCGCTAGCCTGGGGTGGTAGTAGTACTACAGTACCCCTGGCAGACATCCTCGCTAGCCAGGGGTGGCCGTAGTACTACAGTACACCTGGCAGACATCCTCGCTAGCCTGGGGTGGTAGTAGTACTACAGTACCCCTGGCAGACATCCTCTCTAGCCTGGGGTGGCAGCAGTACTACAGTACCCCTGGCAGACATCCTCGCTAGCCAGGGGTGGCAGTAGTACTACAGTACCCCTGGCAGACATCCTCGCTAGCCTGGGGTGGTAGTAGTACTACAGTACCCCTGGCAGACATCCTCGCTAGCCAGGGGTGGCAGTAGTACCACAGTACCCCTGGCAGACATCCTCACTAGCCTGGGGTGGTAGTAGTACTACAGTACCCCTGGCAGACATCCTCGCTAGCCAGGGGTGGCAGTAGTACCACAGTACCCCTGGCAGACATCCTCACTAGCCTGGGGTGGTAGTAGTACTACAGTACCCCTGGCAGACATCCTCTCTAGCCAGGGGTGGCAGTAGTACCACAGTACCCCTGGCAGACATCCTCACTAGCCTGGGGTGGCAGTAGTACTACAGTACCCCTGGCAGATCGACCTGTTGAAATGTAGATTAGTCAGTTTATCCCATATCAAGTATGGATGTAGACTGAATCATCTGTACTTTGTCCCACTTCCTGTCTTGGTCAACGTGTTTCTGGGAACTAGACACGCCCGCACCCAAACATCAAAGGGTTTTCCACAAAGTGTTCATCATTACCCGTTGGACCAGCGACGAGGGGCCCACTGCCAATTAAAGTTAAGTTCCTGTACATGAGCCCAGTAAATCTGAGCGAGCAATATTATTGGTTAACACAGCAACAATCCATGTTTCAACAGGTTGATTTGCTAGGGTACTAACGTAGTCAGAAGCCCTGGTGGCGAGGGTTGATCCAGGGGTACTAATGTAGTCAGAAGCCCTGGTGGCGAGGACTGTTCAGAAAGGGTTTGTAAAGGTACTTAATGAAAGGTAAAGGTACATTCTTATATAGCGCGGCATCCAGTCCTTGGGACTGTTCAGAAAGGGTTTGTAAAGGTACTTAATAAAAGGTAAAGGTACGTTCTTATATATGGCGGCATCCAGTCCTTGGGACTGTTCAGAAAGGGTTTGTAAAGGTACGTAATGAAAGGTAAAGGTACGTTCTTATATAGCGCGGCATCCATTCCTTGGGACTGTTCAGAAAGGATTTGTAAAGGTACGTAATGAAAGGTAAAGGTACGTTCTTATATAGCGCGGCATCCAGTCCTTGGGACTGTTCAGAAAGGGTTTGTAAAGGTACTTAATAAAAGGTAAAGGTACGTTCTTATATATGGCGGCATCCAGTCCTTGGGACTGTTCAGAAAGGGTTTGTAAAGGTACGTAATGAAAGGTAAAGGTACGTTCTTATATAGCGCGGCATCCATTCCTTGGGACTGTTCAGAAAGGATTTGTAAAGGTACGTAATGAAAGGTAAAGGTACGTTCTTATATAGCGCGGCATCCAGTCCTTGGGACTGTTCAGAAAGGGTTTGTAAAGGTACTTAATAAAAGGTAAAGGTACGTTCTTATATATGGCGGCATCCAGTCCTTGGGACTGTTCAGAAAGGGTTTGTAAAGGTACGTAATGAAAGGTAAAGGTACGTTCTTATATAGCGCGGCATCCATTCCTTGGGACTGTTCAGAAAGGATTTGTAAAGGTACGTAATGAAAGGTAAAGGTACGTTCTTATATATGGCGGCATCCAGTCCTTGGGACTGTTCAGAAGGGTTTGTAAAGGTACGTAATGAAAGGTAAAGGTACGTTCTTATATATCGCTGCATCCATTCCTTGGGACTGTTCAGAAGGGTTTGTAAAGGTACGTAATGAAAGGTAAAGGTACGTTCTTATATAGCGCTGCATCCATTCCTTGGGACTGTTCAGAAAGGGTTTGTAAAGGTACTTAATAAAAGGTAAAGGTATGTTCTTATATAGCGCTGCACCCATTCCTTGGGACTGTTCAGAAAGGGTTTGTAAAGGTACGTAATGAAAGGTAAAGGTACGTTCTTATATATCGCTGCATCCATTCCTTGGGACTGTTCAGAAAGGGTTTGTAAAGGTACTTAATAAAAGGTAAAGGTATGTTCTTATATAGCGCTGCACCCATTCCTTGGGACTGTTCAGAAAGGGTTTGTAAAGGTAAGTAATGAAAGGTAAAGGTACGTTCTTATACAGTGCGGCATCCATTCCTTAGGACTGTTCAGAAAGGGTTTGTAAAGGTACTTAATAAAAGGTAAAGGTATGTTCTTATATATGGCGGCATCCAGTCCTTGGAACAGGAACAGGAACAGGAAATATTTATTCGTCCCAAAAACAACAAAACAGAGTATTCAACACAATAACCATACAATATATTACATCTATGTCGACATAAGAAAACGAAGTGGTAAGAATATAGAGTACGGTCTGAAAATAAAAGATAATGTCATATAAGGGACGGGAGACTCCTACTAAGACTAAAAATTAATCGCTAACGTAGGAGCCACCCTGTCAATTAATATCACCCGTTATTAATATATAAAAATAATAATAATAAAAAAAAAAAATACCTATAAATATTAATGCATAATTACTGGATGAACAAAATTAATATAGATATTAATATAGATATGCCGGTATATTACAAATGCCAATTATATTCCTACAACCAGATATATAAACAGTGATTTTTTTTTAACCAAGGAGGAACAGATATATAGTCAGTCATGTTGACATATATAACAATTTTGGATTGCACATTGTTCAATGTATGTATTCAGATAATAAAGTTTGATATAATTTGAGAAACCATGTAAACTGTGAGTGGTGACCTTGTCTTTTAATAAATCAGGTGCATTATTTATGGTATGTGGCAAACTGTACCTAAGACTTCGTTTAGCAAACTCGTTATGTACCCTGATCGTATGTAATGTATATTATATTGACCACGTGTATTAAAGTTGTGAATACTATTGTTTTGATCAAGTGGTAAGTTTTGCAGGTAGACAGGTAGTTTATTGTTTGAAAATTTATGATATAATTTTAGTTCCTGCAATTTTAGAATGTGCTCTACTTTTAGTAAATTAAGACTTTTGAACAGTGGATCGGTATGAGCATTATATTTGCTTAAACATATAATTCGGACAGCTTTCTTTTGAAGTTTTTTTATTCTATCACATCGATAGCCCCAGGCCGTTAAGCCATAGTTTAGATGTGACAATATCAAAGTGTTATACAACATAATCTTTATATTAAGTGGTAACAATCGTTTGAGTTTATTTAGGATACCTACAATTCTGGAGCACCTATTTGAAATTTTGTTGATGTGGCTTTGCCAGTTTAATTTTTCATTAAAACTTATCCCTAGGAAATTAAACTCATCTACTCTATCAATGTATGTATTATCTATTTTTATATTTAGTGGATTTATCATATTAATTCTTCTAGCCGTTTTGAAGATCATATATTTAGATTTATTTACATTTAGAGATAATTTGTTTAATTTAAGCCACTCATTAATTTTGTCCAGTTCTGTGTTGATTAAGAATTCTACATTTTCATTTTTGCCATATTGTGCGAAAGAATCTAAGGTACTTGAAAGTGTCGTGTCATCGGCGTACATAATAAAGTTGAATTTTGGACTGGATTGGGCAAAGTCATTTATGTAAATTATAAATAACAAAGGGCCTAGAATTGATCCTTGAGGTACGCCTGTGGAGATATTAAGCCTATCTGATTGGGCGTCTTCAAATTCAACGTACTGTTTTCTATTTGTTAAATAATTTTTCAACAGGTCTAAAGCTACTCCTTCCACGCCATAAAACTCTAGCTTATCAATTAATATTGAGTGATCCAGAGTGTCAAAAGCTTTTGACAGGTCCAAGTAAATATTTATAGGTATTTCCTTATTATCCATACGTGTCAATATCCTGTCAATTAATTCAAGAGCGGCAAATTCCGTAGAATGTTCCTTTCTAAATCCATATTGGTTATCGTATATAAGTTTATGTCTTTTTAAGAAAGAATTTAGCTGGTCATAAATAATTGTTTCGATTACTTTTGAAATTGCAGGTAATATTGATATTGGCCTGTAGTTGCAGAATAGGGTTTCGTCCCCTTTTTTATAAATTGGTATTACTTTGGCAGTTTTTAGTTTATCGGGGAAGACACCCGTAGTTAATATTTGATTTGTGATTAAAGTTAAAGATTTTGTCAAAACAGGTTTAATTAACTTTAGAAGCCTTGAAGAAATACCGTCAAATCCGCAACTTGCTTTTGGGTGCATATCATCTATTGTTTTAGATATTGTTTCTTCATTAATAAGTTGAAAATTAAATACATTGTTATGGTTTCCATTAAGATAATATCTGAAAGTTTTATTTGTGGAATTTTGTATTTGGTTGGCTAAATTTGGGCCAATATTGGTAAAATATGAATTAAATGTGTTTGCAATTGCCGTTTTATCTGCTATAATATTTTCGTTATAAATAAAGGCATTGGGGAACGTTTTCTTTTTGTTTGTTCTAGAAAGAATACCATTAATTGTTTCCCATGTTTTTTTAATGTTATTTTTTAATTTGTTAAAACATGATTCGTAATGTATGCGTTTAGCAGTACGTATGCTTTTTTTAAGGATAGTATTATAGGTAGTCAGGTTGATCCGAATTGCAAAGTATTTTGGTGATTCTGGTCGAGTAGTTTTTAGTGTCTTATATAATTTATCTCTGTATCGAATGGATTTGAGCAGACCTAACGTAATCCAGGCGGATTTCTTATGTTTGTATTTTTTTAGTTTAACTGTTTTATATGGCATATGTTTTTTTTTGCACATTGCATTACGTCATGTAGGATATCATAATTTATATTTGGGTTTGCATTAGGAGATTGGTCGAGTTTATTGTAAACATTTGATGAGAAAACCTCGTGTATAAAATCAGATATTGAATCAGAGTTCTGTACAGTAATTTTTATATATCTTGGTAAAGGTTTTGTGTGGGAAACTGTATTTAGAAAAGTTAAATATGGTTGGTGGTCTGATAATTGTTTAGTTAAAATGCCTGATTTAGGCTTCATTGTAGATTTAGTTAATTTACAAAAGAAATTATCAATTAGGGTTCCATTATTTTTGGAGAGCATAGTAGGAAGTGTGATGTGGGGGTAAAAGCTATATGATATTAAAGTATCAAAAAATTCCGCGAATACTTCTTTTTCATTTATTTTCAAAAGATTTATATTGAAGTCACCTGCAATAATAACATCTGAGTTTGTTCTGTCAAATGATGAAGTGATAGGTGTGAATTCAGAAAGGAATTGTTTATAATTTTCGTTAAGGTCTCTTGGGGGCCTGTAAATGTTACCAATTGTTATATCTTTAGATAGCCCACCACCAGTTACTTTAATAAATTGACCTTCCCAATTGTCATACTGATTAAGAGACAAAATTACTTTGTAGTTAAATGTTTTGCTTAAATACATGACCAGACCACCTTTATTACTACATGATTTGCCTTGTTTAATGCACTGATATCCGTCAAGTTGTAAATGACCCATAGCATCATTCTCGGAAAGCCAGCATTCCTGAAAACATATTAAGCTAAATTTAAAGTTTATCCGGTTAAGTTCCTCTAAGAAAGCTTCAATTTCGCTGAATTTTGCATTAATAGATTCTATATTTGAACTTAGTATACTAAACCGTTCGTTATTTCTTTCTGCTAGTAATTTAAAGTTGTCAAGATCATAATAGGAGGAATGATGTATTGGTTGAAAATCGTCATCAGTTGCCTCATTTAGCTGTAATATATTAAATAAAGATCTTCCCATTGGTATGATATCATGAGAACACTGCAATTAATTATTTTGCATTACAAGTTATGTTATCCCATAGATACATGTGAAAATAAATATGCAGTACCAGTGGGGAAAAAAAAACAAAAACCTGCAAATGAGTTTGCATAATTCCCATCGCACGAAAAATCAAATGCATTAATTAATACAGGAGATACCTGCGGAATAAGTATTAATTAGCCACTTAGTCAGTAATGATGGTAATGTTATTACTTAACAATGGACTGCACGAATACGCTGCATCAAGTTCGACGTAACTCACAAATGGTGCATGAAAGAGTATCTTTACAAATTATCCAAGTCTTTGGTCTCGTGGACTTCTTTGATCACTCCATTGATTGTTTTTATAAGTACTCTTCCGGAATAAGTCCAGCAGTCAGCGATTGTTTTTTTCCGCTTCAACAGTCTGGTCTTATAGGCCAACGATGCTCGCTTTGTGGTCAAGTCTTCATTAATGAAGATAGCCTTGTCTTTGTCAATGCTGTTGTGCCGCTTCAGTTGAGCGCGCGCTTTGAAAACCTCGTCCCGGGTCGCCTCACTCCGGAATCACACAATTATTGCGCGCTTCCTAGGACGACCGTTCTCGTCTTTCTTGGGGCCCAGGCGGTGGCTACGCTCCAGATGCGCAACAGTCAGCTGCATCCCCATTTTTTCATTTACTGTCTGTAGCACGAGTTCATTTGTCGTTTCACTCTCTGTCTCGGGAATGCCCTGGAAGCGGAGGTTGGGACGACGAGAGTACTGTTCTCGCTTGTCCGCCTCCGCCTCCGCCTCCAAAACGTCCAGCCTCTCTTCTAAGGCGTTAATTCGTTTGTCTTTCATGTGCAGCAATTGTTTCATATTAGACATCTAGTGCCCCATGACTGCAGCCATCGTCTTAATCAGTAGCGGCGCAATTTGTTCCATCACGTCAAGAACAAGAGTATCGGGCTCAACGACACTGGTAGACTTGCCGCGTGTCCGATCGCCCTTCGTTGGCTTTGCATTGCCCCGCAACAACTTTAATTGTTCTATTTCAGCCGTGAAGTGTGTCTGTATTATGTCTTATCTTATCGGGTCGTCCGACATGGTGGAAGAGGTGCGACAAACGACAAGAACAAAACAAACAGTGTGTGATGTCTGGCGCTCAGTGAAGCCTGACTGGAATCTAGGCGTGGCGTGAGCGACAATGCAGTATTTTAAGGGTCCTTTGAAATGTTCCTCCTTTTATTACCGCCAATGATTATCGCACAAACATCTAAATTGGCCGACCTCACAAATTACAGCATCACTTTCACAATGACCCTCAATTCAGACTCCCATACCTCCCGCTTCCGACACACCAGCTGGAGAAGACCGGCACCGCTCGTCAACCTGTCAGCCGACCATGACACGACTCTAGAGACTGTTCAGAAAGGGTTTGTAAAGGTAAGTAATGAAAGGTAAAGGTAAGTTCTTATATAGCGTGGCATCCAGTCCTTGCAACTGTTCAAAGCGCTTTACACTTCATTCCAATGCCAACTAAACTTCTCGGGGAAGCATTCAACCATGCTGCAATTATTGCACGAAGATTATTTGCCCAGATGTCCACCTCTGTCTGTAGCCAGGTATTCATTTACGTAGCTGAGTGAACTGTGACAATGAGGGATGAACGAAATTGCCAAAGCTTCGAAGCGGCAGCAAGAGAATTTGAACCCGGGTCCCGCGTCCCACAAGCCACTTTGTTGCAATGTAGCATAACACTACGAGTTTGTAATAGCCACATTTAAGTGCATCTCTCAGACATGAAACGACCAGGAAGAGACGGTAATTGAGTCCATTTCTGCATCAAATACCTCAAGAATGGCTTTCCTCCTAAATTTGTACCAGTACTTCTGGTGTGATAGGCGCCTGCTGCTGCTTTATATTTAGCTTCCAAGATAACAAATAGCAAGTTACCCTTTTGCCTGCCAAGTTTCATGAACTGGATAATGCTTGCCATTTTATACAAAACCTACAACTGTGTTATCTTAAAACATCTTAAGTTTAACATCCTGAGGTTTACATTTCAAAAAGGGAAGATCTCAGTTGGACAAGATCGTTTCAAAATTTCAAACAATGGCTACATTTCCCCAATGTATCCATGTTCTTGTGTGCTGATTTCTTAGCTACTGTGTTCTGGTTGAACAACATTTGTTTTTAAGCTGCTCCGTAAAACATTGCATTGTTGGAAAGAAATATCTTAATTAATATTCATTCTCTATAGGGAGTTAACTGAAGGCAAATGCCCAGATGACAGACCTAAATTGAGGTACACGGATGTAATCAAAACAGATCTGAAAGACCACAGCACTGTCTGACCCTCTGCATTGACAAACAGTTTCAGACAAAGCTAAGAAAAACATTGTCTCACAAGAGACAAAATCTGGCCAAGATTAAGCGGTATTCAATTACACACAATTCAAGTTCATGCAGTGTTTTCTTACATCATTCACACACTGAACTAATGCCCTCCTCCTGTGCACACACTGAACTAATGCCCTCCTCCTGTGCACACACTGAACTAATGCCCTCCTCCTGTGCACACACTGAACTAATGCCCTCCTCCTGTGCACACACTGAACTAATGCCCTCCTCCTGTGCACACACTGAACTAATGCCCTCCTCCTGCCCACACACTGAACTAATGCCCTCCTCCTGCCCACACACTGAACTGCCCATGCTAACAGTAATACACCAGTTCATCACTCTAATGCTGCAACCAGGATTTATTTGACACCGAGACGATTTATGTGATATTGAAACCCTCTCTGTCCAGCTGCGCATCCTACCCAACATGCATTGCTCACTTAGGGTTAGATCACTATTTACTTTCCACTGGCAAATGTTGTGAGCAAATTTGTATTTGATTTGTCTGAAAATCAGATATATTTATTCTTTTATCAACCTGCTTTTTAAAAATGTCATAATTGTTAACACATTACAAATCACCATCTCAGAGAATGCTTATAAACATCCAGATTTTAATCAAATGTGTGAAACGGAGAAGTCAACTATATGTCGGTAAACCAAGTTCTCTATAAAGAGGTAACACCACAGTTAGACTTCCAGAATGTAGTGCCTAAAAATATGCAGTTAAGCTGATTTCAGTGATTTTATTTGTCAAAAACTAACTGTATTCAGCCAGCAAGGTTGGAAGGTTCACACTGCTCAACCTTTGGCAGTGTATGGGGTGGATTTGAAGACAGGTAGATGTTTTGGTGGTGACATTGCAGAAAGACCAGTAGGCGTATTGATATTTGGCAAAAACTGCCAATCTTGAGGGACGGCACACTTGTGACATAATTAAAAAAAGCTGGAGGTATGTGATTTTGTCGAAACTTGTTCAAAATATCAATGACATTGTTGTGGTGACTATACAGAAGTTTCAGAATTGTTTATGGTCTAGTTTTGTTATAATCAGACAAAACATTAGCATGGCCATCAAATACACCAAATACACCAATGCAGTACTACACTGTGGTGTGACCTCTACAGCTCTGTGCATTAACTGCACCTAGAGTCCCACTGCTATCATCATATCAATATTTATCCCTCTCCCTCTTACATCTAAAGCCAACTAGTTGAACTAGATATGCTCCCATTGGACTGAGTTCACAGACGCCCCTGGAACATTACTTATTACCCTGTCGATTGACTCACTTCAACAACTTCTTATGGGTGAAGAATATGCTACAGATGAAAGGGTGGATCATTAGTTCAATTAGATCATTAGTTCAATTCTGGGTTCAATGTAGATGATTAAAGAATCAGTGATTTTGAGATTGTAAAACTTTTGAGGATTTCTTGCACCCTGAATTTTTTTATAAAAAGATAAAAGGAAACATCTGGGGACTAGGACACTTGATCTGTGCACATGTTTAAATTTCAGGTTGCCAGTCGGTAGCACATGCGCATGTCAATGACGGAAGGGTTTCTGTGTTTAGAGACAGAATCAGGTGTGTTAGGGTGACAAATGACAGGAGCATCTTCCATGCTGGCTTTGCCAAACTGTATGACTTGACGATACACTACTGCAGGCTAGGGACAAGAGAGACGATACACTACTGCAGGCTAGGGACAAGATAGACAATACCCTACTGCAGGTTAGGACAAGACAGACGATACACTACTGCAGCCGGGGGGGGGGGGGACAAGACAGGTGATACACTACTGCAGGCTAGGACATGACAGATGATACATTACTGCAAGTTGGGGACAAGACAGGCGATACACTATTGCAGGCTAGGGACAAGACAGACACTACTGCAGACGAGACAAAACAGACGATACACTACTGCAGGCTGGGGACAAGACAGATGATACACTACACTACTGCTGGCTAGGGACAAGACAGACACTACTGCAGGCTGGGGACAAACCAGATGATACACTACTGCAGGCTGGGGACAGGATAGGCGATACACTACTGCAGGCTAAGGACAAGACATATGATACACTACTGCAGACTGGGGAAAAGCAGATGATACACTACTGCAGGCTAGAGACAGGACAGATGATACACTACTGCAGACTGGGGAAAAGCAGATGATACACTACTGCAGGCTAGAGACAGGACAGATGTTACACTACTGCAGGCTGGGGACAAGACAGACGATACACTACTGCAGGCTAGGGACAAGACAGACGATACACTACTGCAGGCTAGTGACAAGACAGATGATACACTACTGCAGGCTAGGGACAAGACAGACGATACAGGGCAGTTCCATGGTGTCGGACGTACATTTCAGACACTTTAGCCATGCACTGCATGCTGGGATAGAAAGTACAACATTTTACTGCCATATGCTAGAGACAAGACAGATGATACACTACTGCAGACTGGGGAAAAGCAGATGATACACTACTGCAGGCTAGACAGGACAGATGATACACTACTGCAGACTGGGGAAAAGCAGATAATACACTACTGCAGGCTGAGGACAAGACAGATGATACACTGCGGCAGGCTAGAGACAAGACAGACGATACACTACTGCAGGCTGGGGACAAGACAGATGATACACTATGGCAGGCTAGAGACAAGACAGACGATACACTACTGCAGGCTAGAGACAAGACAGATAATACACTACTGCAGGCTAGAGACAAGACAGATAATATACTTCTGCAGGCTAGAGACAAGACAGATAATACACTACTGCAGGCTGGGGACAAGACATATGATACACTACGGCAGGCTAGAGACAAGACAGATGATACACTACTGCAGGCTAGAGACAAGACAGATAATACACTACTGCAGGCTGGGGACAAGACAGACGATACACTACAGCAGGCTAGAGACAAGACAGACGATACACTACTGCAGGCTAGGGACAAGACAGACGATACACTACTGCAGGCTAGTGACAAGACAGACGATACACTACTGCAGGCTAGGGACAAGACAGACGATACAGGGCAGTTCCATGGTGTCGGACGTACATTTCAGACACTTTAGCCATGCACTGCATGCTGGGATAGAAAGTACAACATTTTACTGCCACATGCTATAGGAAGAACTAATTATGATATCATTGTCATATATAAACATCCTTCCATCCTATAGTCATTCTAGACACACAATGATAAACCTGTATGGTGTCGGACGTACTCACACAAAACTGAATTTTTCACCTGAGTAAGGTCGTGTCCAAATCTGGACATTTTATGTAATATGCTGATAGGGCAAGAGTTAATCTCTTGACTAGATCCAATAAAATGTTGTGTCTGTGGTACACTGAAGAGAGAATAGATAGAGAATAATTTGTCTGGTGTCGGACGTGCATTTTTTTGTGTCAGACGTATCCGTGTGAAATACAACATAACAAGTAGATAAAATACAACATAACAAGTAGATAAAATACAACATAAAAAGTAGATAAAATACAATATAACAAGTAGATAAAAGTATGCTTATGTTTTCTAAATAAGGTAGTTACAATGACAAAACACACTTTTTTTTAGCTTAGATTGAATCTTCTATATAAATGCTGACACTTAAAAGCTAAAATACTGATGCTGTCTACTGTCCAGACAATGTGTTAGACCTTAGATAAAATGCATGAGAACAAACTGCCAGAACTGCCAACAACAGTTGGTGCATCAATCAACATTCACCTCGATTTCTCAACTTGTCATGTTAAAAAAAATCTGTGACCCCACCATAGAAATCTGCCCCTTCAAACTTCACAACAACAACAAGACTTTAATTTCCTGATGCACTTCTGTCATGCATCCACTATTTCTGAAGTAATGGTATCAGTACTATCATCCAAAGAGTAGTCCCGTGAATCAGATGTATCAGCAATCAGCAAGACTTAGTGCTTAGTGCCTCTTGGTTATATGCAGTGCAACTCGCGAGTATTGGCTACTGGGAGACAAACTTGACATTCACTCCCGGATTTTGTAGTACAGCCAGATCCTAAAAGGCTACTGTTGTAGTTGCACTGCCTTTTCCACATTGAACGTAGCACCAAACTGCTCACATGACCATTCCACCAATTCCCTCTACAATGCCCTTGACATGTGATATTGCTGAAAAATTCCAGCTCAATGTCTTTGCATTCTCTCCTTCCCACAGGTGGAGCTTTGAGAATAGGAATCTCTGTTTAAGAACTCCATCTGAGAATGCCGAAATCATGGTCTTGATATAAATTTGGATACTTAGCCTTCAAATGCAGGAAGAATGTATCCATGAACACTTTAAGCTTGGTGTGCTGTAATTCACCCGAGACAATGGCATAGCTCTCAGCCTCAGTGATTCCACTGTTTGTCCATGCATAGGCAGTATAGAGTGTGACTTAGGCATAATTGGACAATTCGCACATGGCAAAAGAAAGATGGCCATTGCCCACCAGATTACAGGAAATAATGTCTGAGAGCAAAGGTTAGTGATGTTAAGTTTTAGTTTGGTTATTGCTGCTTCAAACCCATTTACACACTGTACTTGTTTGTTTTGATTGAATCCAATCTGCATGGCGTGGTGTCGGACGTATGGGATGTCAGATGTACATTTTTTACATATGTCTGACACCACAACTGCTGGAAAATTATTGCATAATCAATAAAAAAAATTTAATTTATTTGTTCAAACAAATATAATTAACATTATATCTCAGTTAGTAAAACCTTGCAACCATCCAACTTCAGTGGAGGTTTAAAATGTAACTTTTTTGGTTTTGGACATACATGAGTAACATACTCATTACTAATTTAATTAAAAGCCAGTTTAAAATATACCTAACATTTTCATATCATGTAAATTACCTAGGTATATGTCTAGGATTAAACTCCATAAAATTAATAAGCCTAATTATAAATTAAAGTAGATATAGTAAAAAAAAAGTTTAATGGAATTTTTCATAAAATATTTTCGTTATCATTGTCATTTCATTAGTTGCATTATAAATGATTACATGACATCTGTTGAAAATGGATTAATGTGACATCTGAGACTATTATAATATTACCTTTCAAATGATACCACACTTGCTCCATTTGAACCAGTTTCTAAAAATGACATGTTGGTTTACCTGAATGTGGAACTGCCCTACACTAAGTTGCAGGCTGGGGACAAGACAGACATTACACTAAGTTGCAGGCTGGGGACAAGACAGACATTACACTAAGTTGCCAGCTGGGGACAAGACAGATATTACACTAAGTTGCAGGCTGGGGACAAGACAGACATTACACTAAGTTGCAGGCTGGGGACAAGACAGACATTACACTAAGTTGCAGGCTGGGGACAAGACAGACATTACACTAAGTTGCAGGCTGGGGACAAGACACACATTACACTAAGTTGCAGGCTGGGGACAAGACATACATTACACTAAGTTGCAGGCTGGGGACAAGACAGACATTACACCAAGTTGCAGGCTGGGGACAAGACATACATTACACTAAGTTGCCGGCTGGGGACAAGACATATATTACACTAAGTTGCAGGCTGGGGACAAGACAGACATTACAGTAAGTTGCAGGCTGGGGACAAGACATACATTACACTAAGTTGCAGGCTGGGGACAAGACATACATTATACTAAGTTGCAGGCTGGGGACAAGACAGACATTACACCAAGTTGCACGCTGGGGACAAGACAGACATTACACCAAGTTGCAGGCTGGGGACAAGACAGACATTACACTAAGTTGCAGGCTGGGGACAAGACAGACATTACACTAAGTTGCAGGCTGGAGACAAGACAGATGATACACTAAGATGCAGGCTGGGGACAAGACAAAACAGAAAGAATTGCATTGAATTAAGTATATCTTGAGGCAACGAAGACAAAGGCAGACAAGTGCTGATTGTTCATTTGATAAAGGTCCACTGTCCAATGTATATTAAATTAAAAAAGCCGAGATATTCCACTGAAATATTGGCTGAGTGTACGCTTTATCTAGGCTGAAGCTGATTTGCCAAGAGAACAGACCACTGTTGCTTGAAGGAAATAGAAATTGGGTGAAACATTTTCTAATATCAACACAAAAAGACCCAAACAAGTTACTGTTGAGACCTGTACAATGCAATGGCGAAAACAACTGCCATTGACTGTGTTCATTCAATGTTTCAGACAAAAAGGAAACTTTAGTGATAAAAAGACAATACTGTCATTACTTTCTGCCATATGTCAGTTAAGACCTCAAATTGCAAAAACTAATTTTGTTAAATCCGTTTAATTTTTTTAAAGGAAATTGGTGCAACGCCACATCCATAATGGACAAAATACTGCAGACAGCAAGCACCAAAATCATTTATAATATAAACTAAATAAAAAAATTATTAAATAAAACTATTTTAAAGCATATTTTATCCATATATTTCATAGGTTCACCAGCATCCATAAAGGTTTTTCATTATCCTCAGATAATCCATCATCAAAACAAACGAAAAAAATCTTTAGATGCTACTGAAATAAAACAGATTTGTGTATGGAGTGCCACGTCCACAACACTGGAATTACCCAGCCTACGAAGGTAGTTTTTTGTTGGCAGCTGGGTTTCGTTGAGCTATAATGAAGTGCACCTGCTTATCCAGAGGGACCCACTATAAATAGCAGAAGATAAAATACATCATTAATGCAAAATGTTATGACTGCTCATCACATCCAGCTATGGCTTCCTTAATGTGTGTTCCATTGTCTGATTGTAACACATTTTTTTCAGACAACTGATTTGTGCAAATCGTGCTTAACTATACTAACAATGAATCAACAAAGAAGAGGAGTTGGTCTGAGATTATGAGAAAACACCCAGAGCCTTGGAAGACAACAACATATCCTTGATTGTGCCTTCTCCATAAACAAATCCAGGCCAAACTTAATACAAATACATCTTCTGCCCAACGACTCACAGCACAGTGACAGACTCTAGGCAAACTAATGCTCACGATTCTGCCGGGACTCACCATTTTGCTGGGACCAACAACTTTCAGTAATTTAGTCTCTTCCGAAAAAAACATTTACAGGCAAAGTGGACGTCACAAAATTGAAAAAATTTCTAAACAGCAGTAGTTGGACTCTCGGTTGAGAGTCTGTAGGTGGACTCTCGGTTGATAGCCTGTAGGTGGACTCTCGGTTGAGAGCCTGTAGGTTGACTCTCGGTTGAGAGCCTGTATGTGGACTCTCGGTTGAGAGCCTGTATGTGGACTCTCGGTTGAGAGCCTGTATGTGGACTCTCGGTTGAGAGCCTGTATGTGGATTCTCAGTTCAGAGCAACAACTCGCAGCCGCACGAACTCGACAGGGACCTCTTCGGACGATTCGCCATGAGCTACGGTCAGTGACGGGTGTGGCTGGCCACCAACATATTTATGGTGGTGGTGGTGGTGTGTGTGTGTGTGTGTGCATAACATGACCTGTGATTTTTCATTGTGTCATAAATATTACTCAGCCAGTAAGTGGCAAAAACTGTGTATATATATATATATAATATATTTATAATATATATACATACATATATATTATATATATACATACATATATATTATATATATATACATACATATATATTATATATATATACATACATATATATATATAATATATAATATATATACACACACACACACACACACACACACACACACACACACACACACACACACACACACACACACACACACACACACACACACACACACACACACACACACACACACACACACACACACACACACACACACACACACACACACACACACACACACACACACACACACACACACACACACACACACACACACACACACACACACACACACACACACACACACACACACACACACACACACACACACACACACACACACACACACACACACACACACACACACACACACACACACACACACACACACACACACACACACACACACACACACACACACACACACACACACACACACACACACACACACACACACACACACACACACACACACACACACACACACACACACACACACACACACACACACACACACACACACACACACACACACACACACACACACACACACACACACACACACACACACACACACACACACACACACACACACACACACACACACACATACACATATATACAGTTTTTGCCACTTACGGGCTGAGTAATATTTATGACATGTGCAATGAAAAATCACAGGTAATGTTACACATTAATGTATTCTAAAGAGGCTTTTACACAGTGGAGCTACAGACAGAACACTTACTCATTTACCAGCGTGTCACAAAGTTAGATAAGTCAACTATCAGGTGACAGGATCTCTTTCACTGACCAGCTACATACAACACTTACAGGAGACCCATGAGCACTCACACCAAAACCCTGTTTTTGCCAGGACGTGGTAAAAACATGTTTTACTGGTAAAAACTGAAGGAAACTCAACAAACATGGAAATAGTAATAGTATTTGGTGTTTCTATTCACTCATTAAAATTTAAAGTTCTGTCTATATGTTTCTAGTGGATCACCACACAGGTGTGTTTTTGGTAGTCCGACACTACTCGACCACCAGACCATCGGACCACCATCCATTTCGGATAAGCCTAAACAGGAAACCAAACACGAGCAAGAAATTGTTGTTTGGCAAAAAAAACCTAAATGCTTAAGCACTGTTGATACTATGAGACAAATGGTTGTGACAGTCATAGGAACAAGGAGACAGTGGTATTGATTGTGTAATAAACTGGTCCGCATAGACACATCCTGTCTCATTATTATTTAAAAGGAACCATTACATAATAAATCAATAAGATTATATTACAGCTCACTCACTTCTCTGATTAACAGAGTAGATTAGAGATGTCCCAAATGAGAAGGTAAAAGTCAAATGATCCAACAAATGTTAATGACTGTTCTGTGATTGTTGATGGTGAGCCTACTTGTAGATCAGGAACACACATTTCTAAAATGCCCTTTCCCAGTTAGGTCAGACCCAATTATTCCTACTAGTCGCAGGGATAACTTGTGTGCACCAATTATATTGTGTCTAGGGGAAAATAAAAAATATTCCACTTTCAGCAACATTGCAATATACTAGCATTATCCTGTTTATTTTTGCAAACTATTTCATAATTACTTTGTACTGCCCTAAACTGGTATTTATAATAACATGTAGAAAGTAACTGCTAATGCAGAACCAATTTGTAATTGACAGCCATTGTTGTATTGAGTATTGAGAGTGCGCCGAACTGAAATACACACATTAGGGAGTCCACCAAATGAAACGTGTGGTTGGATATTTCTGGTTTGTCAACGACAACAATTTCTATGCAATTTTTTTAAACTTCACAACTACAGGGAAATATCAAGTATCCTCTTGTATTTGCTACAACCATTGTCAATATTATAGACATATACAGTAAGAACTGATTTGATCTTAAAATTGTAAATAAAAATTAACATGGGTCAGTGTTTTTTAAGAGAACTCAATGGGGAATTGGTAGTAAAAAAAACGTCAAAATGGTGAATATTGTGTTATTGAGTCCAAAGAATTTAACAGTATACATGCATGTTCACCATTGTCTGGATGAGGGTTAAGACCAGTATTGTGGATGAGGGTGAAGACCAGTATTCTGTGTTACCAGTTTGTTCTTGGGCACTGCTTCGGGTTAAGAAAAGTTTTACACTTAGGCCAGCCAGTGCCAAGTTACATGGAATGTACGTGAACTGTACCGTACTAAGTCAGCATGCAGCAACTAAAATTAAACCTACAATTGTTTACATGATCAGTTTTCAGCTATCATAGGTTATACACTGTATATTAATGAAAATAAATTAATGAAATTCTTCACATTGCATATATTTGCATTGACAAAACACTGAAGATTTATTCAACTGCTCACAGACCAGTATGATAAAAACAAGTGTCACCACTCAATAGTTACTACAAAATAACGGTTCATTTGTTTAATTTATCTACATCATTTACACAGTTTTCTCATCAGGATGTCTTCTACAGCAACCTTGACATTAACTGTGTCACACAAGTTTGTCTGATTACTTCATAACTCTTGAGATTCTTTTGGCACCTGCCATTTCACTCAACAGCTAACACCCTTTCTCCCTTCCACACCATCACCCAATTTACCAACTTTCTACACTTCCAGACTTCAATTTCAGAGACAGAAAAAATGTGACACTTTTAGTGATTCCCAAACATCACACTGGTTCTGTGTCTAAGATAGATGGGCACATAATTATTATACATTTGCCGAAGTAGATCCTCTGGCTGAGAAAGACAACACATATCATGAATTGAGATAAGGAGGTACTGACTCAGCTACCCGAGGGACAGTCTGCTTACCATGCCATCTGGCGAGCAGAAGAAGAACTTACTCCCAAAATTCAGTTCCTGAAGAAGACAACTAAAGGTTGATGAAATGTTGAGTGAGTTAACTTTAATAGTTATCGTTATACTCCCAACATGACAACATTTTCACCAATAAATTTCTAGCCCCGAAACTCCCTTGTGCATACTCACAGGTGGTGGCGAGTATCAGGTACGCTGCGGTCGCTGGCCAGTCGGTCACTAGCAGCCTGGTTGAACTTGTGTCTGGCGTAGGCATCCTGTCCCGGCTGTAATCGGGTCTTGTCGATGTATCCCTTCTCGTTGAAGTATTGCCACTGCAGGCGACTGTCCGTTGGCGTGTCCACCTCAAGGTGGACGGACGTGAACTCTGGTTTCAGTCTCAATGCCTGGTTGCCTGAGCTCTGTAACAAGAATGCATGGCTCCAGGCATGAATGACCAGGGTTCAGCATAATAGTGGTCTTGTCCCAGTTCTGCATCTTTCAGGAGAACTGACGTTTTATAGGATTGCATGAAAATGTACTGTACATGCATCTAAAAATTAAGGTGTATTTTATGCCTGCATTTTCTATGGATAGTTTCATGATTGTGTGATGTCACTGATGTGCCTCAACAGAATTAGTTTTTACTTTCCAGTTTGGTTCTATTCTGTACAGAAACTGACAATTACTTAATGTGAAGGGCGAGTTGTGACGATATGATCATAAAACTTATGTGGGTGAAGCAGCTTCGCCTTCAGATGCTTCTGCTCCTAGAACTCGGCACTTGGCGCATTTTGGGGGTATTGGGCCTTGTCAACATTGGCCTTCGAATATGAAGTTTTCTATGAATAACCTGCTGCGTCATTCACAAATCACTACATGGTAGCATGGCAACACTAAGCTTAGCCCTCCCTTTCCGAGATCCTAAACATACCACTGGCAGAGGTTTGAGCATTTTTATATTACCAATGGTTTTTGATTCCGCTGTCTTGTTTTGTTACCAAACTGTTACATATGGATCGTATATTACACGACAGTATTACAACACAAAACTTGACTGATGTTGTCTGTGGGTGTGAATAAACAAAAGGATTTAGCAGTATTTTTTAAGCTGCAAAGAATTTTTGGGGGGATCCGGGATCTCGATTTATTCTCCCATGCATGAAGACAGGAGATAGATTTCAGAGTCTCCTTGCATTTGCGGAAGTCTTGACATAACTAGGCAGAGCTACGGTGTACCTGGGTACAGCTGGGACCTATCCAGGTATATATTGACCACTGCGGCATTGCCATTAGTAGCAATGCCGGAGCTCGTTAGGCGGCGCTAGTAGTGCTATGATCAGCAAGTCGACCAAAACGTGTACCCAGAGAGGCCCGTTTATAGGGGGTGCCTTTAACGGTCCATAGCAGCCGACATAGATCACCTATAATAAAAGTGTGCATATGCCTGTAAAGCTGAATAAACGTTCTTTACTGTGATGTACATCCTGTTTTATTTCTTCAGGTGAAAGTATTTTGTTTTTTAAGGTGAAAATTTCACGATTCTCGCAAATCCGGGATTCACCTGGATTCACGAAAAAAACAATTGTATGTCTTTTATTGATCAATTATTAACACAAAAATATTTTTTTTGATTTTGGCTAGGTCTGGCTAGTAATGTACTGTACAACTAAAACAACCCCCTATCACTATCCACCGACGCCAAGAATTATCTAGCTATTTGAACGTTAGGTGGCGCCACACACATGTCAGAATAATAAATTATGCAATGTCCTAGCCCGCTGTTGTTTCAAGTTCATCTTTC
The DNA here is from genome assembly GCA_963662155.1 of Lamellibrachia columna. Classification (NCBI taxonomy): domain Eukaryota; kingdom Metazoa; phylum Annelida; class Polychaeta; order Sabellida; family Siboglinidae; genus Lamellibrachia; species Lamellibrachia columna. The sequence continues at coordinate 64,363,482 of OY759262.1, forward strand.
TCGTCGTAGTTGTTGAAAGTTCATAAATATCCATTCTTCAAGTACATATGTAAGTAGTAATTCATCTATCTAACTATATTATCGTGTAGCAGTGTCTGTTTGAAGTTCTGGAGGGTGTTTTGCTCATTTTGGCGGGAGATAAAACATGTAAACAAACTTGCAAAGTGATGGCGTGACTGACTGTCAAACGATGTCCCAGCAGACAAGCCGAAGAAAGGCATCCATTACTCACATTAAGCTCAAAGCTGACAGTCATACACATGGAATGTTAATATGATTTACACTGTGCTTTCTGATTGTTTTTCATTATAAGTACTATCATAACTGTGGATACGACTTATGTATAGTGACTAATGACTATAGTATTAGTAGTAATGTAAATATTTGTTTATGCCAAATTTATCTATTTTGGATATGATGTTGGGTGAAGGTGTATGAAACTCTAAAAATGATGTACAACTGATAGTTGGTATGCAATATTGTGTCAGAATGGTTATTCACTCAACGATCCACACATATTGATATGATACTTGTAATGACGTACATATTTATAGTAGTTGTTTCTTATTTTAACTACTAATACACCCAGATAATGCAATAAGTATGACAGTAAAAGCTTACATTTCATCCTACATGATACAGCTGTGGAAAGGCTCTGTCAAAATCTGCATAATAGTTCGCAGTTAAAACCTTGTAAACAATATTTTCATATACATAATAATGCTAATGACCTATACATGTCAATCATGCTTAGAACTAGACACCAAGTTTTAAAATGTCTCTGTAGGGTATATATTGTTTTTTTTTCTTTTTACCAACTGCCCCTGTATAAATGTGCAAAATAAGTGAAAAATAACACTGTTTACAGCTTTCTTGCAACCAAAATAATGGATGCACTGGTGTGAATGACCCCCACACAGGTTGAGAACATTTAGTACTTCCACTGTATGTCAAAAAAATTACATTAACATTAATATTAGTAATTTTTTTAAACCAGGTACACTTTTAATCAAAATAGAAAAAACGTGTTTTGGAAATGTTGACGGGGGTGTCTTTAAAGTGCTCTAACATGAAAACTAATTAACCTACAGCCACATAACTGATTCCATGATGCATCTTAATAATATATCTTGTAAAAACTATTGTTCACATATATAATAATGCTAATGACCTATACATGTCAAACATGCTTAGAAGTAGATACCGAGTTTTAAAAATGTATCTGTAGGGTATATACTGTGCTTGTTTTTTTTACTTTTTACCAACTGCCCCTGTAAAAATGTGCAAAATAAGTGAAAAATGGCATTGTTAACAGCTCTCTTGCAACAAAAATAATGGATGCACTGGTATGAATGACCCCTACACAGGTTGAGAACATTGAGTACTTCCACAATATGTAAAAAAAATACATTAACATTAGTACATTTTTTAGACCAGGTACACTTTTTTGATCAAAATAGAAAAAAACGTGTTTTGAAAACATTGATGGGGGTGTCTTTAAAATGCTAAAACTAATTAACATACAGCCATACAACTGATACATGATGTATCTTAATAATATGCCTTTCCAACGATGTCTAATACTTTGCAATAACTTAATTATCTCAAAATGGTCCAGCATAGCTAGCATTAGTAAGTGGCTGGCACATGTAATTGTGAATGCCGGTTACGGAATCAAACAAAACAATGATACAGTTCTGAGTCCTCATCTCATCTTAGGTAAAGCCAGGCTTAGCCTTAACTTTAGCCAAGCCTGGCTAAATAGTCTTGGATTAGGCAAAAAATTTCGCCCCGCTCTTCGTCTCTGGGGCGAAAGGCCGGAGGGGCATTTGCTAAAGCCCCATTTTGGCAGTTCCGTAGCCATTTGGCTACGGAACTATTAACTTAAGTTTTAAAACCGATACGCACTAACCGTTTCACATGTGTATTCCGTGACATACAACCGACGATTGGGCGTCAAGAAACTGAAGAAATGTGCTCCAAATAATTACTTAGGAGTACTTTTATCGGTGACATAGAAAACATTTCACAATTAGCCGCCATACTGTGCACGTGATGTTGCCTTTGGGTCACATGATCAAACGCGATTTCGTGCAGAATGAGGCCAGAATGGGCCAGCAGCACAGAAATAAATAAAACATCCGTTAGTAAGTTAGTAGTTTATAGGGGCATTATTAATGATGTAACTCTATGGCCAGCAGACGGCAATTCTTAGCGTGACCTTATATAGATCTATGGAAATCCTGCATGCTATTCTCGCTCACAACAACATCCGGTTATAAACAAACCTTGACAAGCACATGCGTTCTGACAAAAAGGTAATAATTTCACACTTTTACATGGTTATTGTCAGGTAACTTTAGTGATATACATATAAGAATGCATACAGACACGAAAGACGTGTTTATTGCTCTGTTTATGGCGTTTTTTGTAAGGTTTCACGTTTCATGAAAATACTTACGTTTCGGCCGAGCGAGATCTTCGCCCTACTAGTAGCAACAGCCAGATAGAAAAACATTGTAGGGCGATTGACTTTGCCTAGTCTTGGATAGGCAAGACAAGTCCGACTGCCTGGGTAGGCAACAGCCGAGCCTGCGCCGCGGCTGCAGTGCCAGTGGAGAAGCTCGCTTTTCGCTTCCTACAGGGGCGTGTATGCTTAACATTTGGGATTCTAATAACAAATAAAGGCACATCAACGAGAACGTGAAGTTTGATGCATGACTGTAAGTACAGCATCAACGACGCTTGGAGTAACCAACTGCACTAGAACTTGAATTTGTAAACACACATACACAGGCACAGCGAAGACAAGTCACAACCGCGAAGCCTAAGATAAACAAGTGATAACTAATTAAAAGCATATCATTACTATCCACAATATCATAACTTACCGGAATGTCGCCCGTGTGGTACAAATAATACACTATGCCTAGCATCCATGTGGCTAAAAAAGCTGACAGAATGCGCGTATTCCTTCGCATCTTCGCCACATACACCGGTCCGACACCGTGGAACGGCGGAAGTGTCTTTTCTATCTCCTTCGAGAGTGACAGCTTCCCCAGGACAGTAAAGATGCGGAAAATTATACTAGCTATACCAGCAAAGACTTTCAAATGTTAAACGCTAGATGTGTTACTGGCATAATATGTTGTACCATGGAGATATACGCTAATGATCAATATCTCCGTTTTACCGGGATTATGCAACTGTTATCAGATCTGACGCTTGCAACGCGTGGTTGGTCACCAGACGGCGCCACTTACTTTATATCGCCAATATAGTTCGACGTCTTGAATCTTGGCATTGATGGTCAACCATCAGACCTAATGCACTCACTCACTCACTCACTCACTCACTCACTCACTCACTCACTCACTCACTCACTCACTCACTCACTCACTCACTCACTCACTCACTCACTCACTCACTCACTCACTCACTCACTCACTCACTCACTCACTCACTCACTCACTCACCCACCCACCCACCCACCCACCCACCCACCCACCCACCCACCCACCCACCCACCCACCCACTCACCCACTCACCCACTCACCCACTCACCCACTCACCCAATCACCCAATCACCCAATCACCCACCAACCCACTTTTTTAAAAACAATTTTTATTGTCTATCTCCCCATTGTTTTTGTTTAACTGAGTTTCCTTAAAATAATATATATCACACCCTTCTCATTTCGATGTTTCTTCCATAAATATATGGTATTTACGTTTTCTTGCTCTGCTGCATTTTTCGTATCCCCCGGCGACAACTGGCCAACTGACAGAGTGCATGTGTATAAGGCTGACAATAGTAGGCATTCGAATATGTCTACAAACAGTTCATCAGCCCACTGCAGGCGAAGGCCTCCCTAAGCTGGTACCATTTATTTCTGTTCTGTGCCATTCTAATCCATGTCATGCCAGTGAACTTTACTATTTCATCTCTCCATCTAGTTTTTTGTCGTCCCTGACTTCGAGAACCTATTATTGGTCTCCATTATGTTGTTATCTTTATCCACCTGTTTGTCCTTAGTTCTGGCAAGGTGTCCTGTCAATCTCCATTTCTTGATTTTAACTTGTTCTATGATATCCTGGATATCAGTTTGCCCTCTGATCCATTTGCTAGTTGTTCTGTCTTTCTTGGTAATTCCTGGCATACATCTTTCCAGGCTTCTTTGTGTTGTTCTAAGTTTTTGTTCCATTTTTTTGTCATTGCCCAAGTCCCTGCATCATATGTCATAGATGGTAATATACATTGGTCAAAGACTCTAGGTTTCAGGCACAATGGCATGTTACTCTTTATAATGTCATTCAATTTCATAAAATGTTTTCATTCAACAAACAGTTATCTCCAATAAATATGTTAAACCGTTGTTTTTTTCTAACAACTTCCGGTGTTATACAGATTTGGGTTGTTGTTGTTGTTGTTGTTGTTGTTGTTGTTGTTGTTGTTGTTGTTGTTGTTGCTGCTGCTGCTGCTGCTTTTTACTTTATCCCTAAAGTCCGGGGTGGGGCTGGCACTGATACTGGTCGTCTATTTATTTTTGTTTTCCTTCTTCTTCGTTTCCACGTTACTGACCCCCTTTCACTGCCTTCTCCAACCCCCCATCCCTTGTTCTCCACTCCCGCATCTCTTGTTCTCCACTCCCGCATCCCTTGTTCTCCACTCCCGCATCCCTTGTTCTCCACTCCCGCATCCCTTGTTCTCCGCTCCCGCATCCCTTGTTCTCCACTCCCGCATCCCTTGTTCTCCGCTCCCACATCCCTTGTTTTCCACTCCCGCATCCCTTGTTCTCCACTCCCGCATCCCTTGTTCTCCACTCCCGCATCCCTTGTTCTCCACTCCCGCATCCCTTGTTCTCCACTCCCGCATCCCTTGTTCTCCACTCCCGCATCCCTCGCTCTCGTTCTGTAAAGGTGCCGATCATGTCTGTTGGGACGCCATAGCCACTGCAACGCTGCTCTACAGAGCGGTACGTATTCGGATGTTTCTTTCCCCTTAGGTGAGTTGTCTGCCAAGACTACCGAGTCCGCCTTCCCCGTCCGGTTTTTAGATCAGACATTTCCTTCTCCTATGTGAGCTGGCTGTCATATTCATAATTGTTTTCCACGAAGTTGTGAATTTCCAAGATGTCGGACTGTGTCACAGTGCCGCGCTGTGACACAGTAACCAGTCACAGCGCCGCGCTGTGACACAGTAACCAGTCACAGCGCCGCGCTGTGACACAGTAACCAGTCACAGCGCCGCGCTGTGACACAGTAACCAGTCACAGCGCGGCGCTGTGACTGGTTACGCGATTTAAAACAACTACACGTATCCTCTACAGGCAAATATAGTCCTGAAACGCAACGCATTACGTCCTTAAACGTACATCGTCAAACATACCATGATTTGTCAATGATTTGTACTCTGTTGATCACATATTTGCTTAGGTCTTGTACGCAGGCATATGTTTAGAAACATTTGTTTGTGTTTCCTGCACAAATATCTGCTGCTCGTCAGTAACGAGAAAGAAGGAAAAGAAGGAAAACAAAAATAACTCGACGACACATTTTGTTATAACTTACTATTTCTTTTAAGAAAGTTTTAAAAGAAGGCACGGAGTAGCACTAGCAAACGAAGAAGTGTCTAGATACTGGATAGGAAGAGGTATTCACCTCAACGAGGACAACAAATGAGTGGAATACATGATATTATTATCTACTGATTGCGTAAATGCCAGCAGTGTCAGTACGTTTAAGATCAGAACAGAATTGACAGACATCTAAGTAGGGCGAATGAGAAAATGGTTGGATTCTTAGTTTTAATAAAATGGTTTCCTTGTCCGCGTGACACGTGGAGCTTGTTATTGGGCATGTAAGCCTTGTTATTGGGCATGTAAGCCTTGTTATTGGGCATGTCAGCCTTGTTAAATGTTATGAAACCTTTCGTATTTTACATTGCATACACTCACGCACTGATACGCGCATACACAAACATGCGCACGTGCGCACGCATGCATGCACGCACGCACGCACACACGCATGTACACACGCACGCACGCATGCACGTACACACACATGCGTAGAAGGAGTACTATTCACATGTACACACACGCACGCATGTACACACGCACGTATGTACACACATGCACACAAGCATGCATTAGGCTAACAGAATGTGTATCCCTAGTTCGGTTAATGCTGAATGACTCTATTTACACAAGTCAAACATCAACTGGCGGCTGAATCCATCGGCGACTTTCGTATTTGTTTAGCGTGCAATACATTTTAATAATTGGCTACTAGCTTCAAGAAAAACAGCGATCAATCATATTACGTTTGACAGGTTGTTTGACCGGGTTATCTCAGAGCGACATTTGTGAAACGGTGATTTTGCTCGGCTACGCCGATCTACACAAGCAAGACTTGACGCAGTGCTAGCCTCTTACTAATCAAAGTGGAACGTTGTAAACCAGGGCGGACCCTCATTGAATCGACATACATGACTCGCAGTAGCAAAAAGGCTTGGGCAACGATACGAATAGTAGCTCTACAACATTACAGCAAACCAAGTAGTAGCACTACAACATTACAGCAAACCAAGTAGTAGCACTACAACATTACAGCAAACCAAGTAGTAGCTCTACAACATTACAGCAAACCAAGTAGTAGCTCTACAACATTACAGCAAACCAAGTAGTAGCTCTACAACATTACAGCAAACCAAGTAGTAGCTCTACAACATTACAGCAAACCAAGTAGTAGCTCTACAACATTACAGCAAACCAAGTAGTAGCACTACAACATTACAGCAAACCAAGTTGCTCACCAACTACTGTTAAACGCCCGCCAAACAAACAACCCAAAGTGCACCTCGATCGACAACGATACCCCAGTGATCCAGGGTTTACAAGACCGTTAAACGCAACCGAAGTCCAAGCCAGTATCAACGCACTGAAGAACAACAAGGCAACATGTCTTGGTGACATCCAAACAGAACTCCCCAAACTGTTCCGACTGAAAGCCAAGGATTAGTTGTTACGCCTCTGCCGTCTCCCTGCTCGCCCAGCGCGTTGACGGAAAAATCATGAAAGAACCGACCTGGGTTTTGTAATTCGTGTCTTTTTTCTCTTGTCCTACCGTCATCGTCATTAGTACTGATGAAGCCATCTTGATAAGATTGGCGAATGTCTTTACAGGTAAATAAAACTTTGGGATATGAAAAAAGAATTGTATGAAAACGAACTATCCTGAGAAAGGTTCAGTAAGATTATAAAACGAGACGAGACGATCGAACATTGAATTGAGAAAGACCGTTTAACCGTTTGGTTTTGGGACGCCTTGGTGAATGGTTTTGGGACGCCTTGGTGAATGGTTTTGGGACGCCTTGGTGAATGGTTTTGGGACGCCTTGGTGAATGGTTTTGGGACGCCTTGGTGAATGGTTTTGGGACGCCTTGGTGAATGGTTTTGGGACGCCTTGGTGAACAGCGTCCGCAGCAACGATCTATGGAGCACAGACAACGCAGCGGAGTCGGTAGACTCGAGGTGCGACGTTTTGAATCGATCCCCCGACTATCGAATTATGGAAACACATGGCCGCGTAAATTATCTGGACACCAGCCGTAATGTAAAGCGGCGAGAAAGAGCTCATGCGCTGAATATCACAGTCGAATCTATTCAGTGTCGTTAGCAACGTGATGTAGGCGGGTGTTTCTCCGAGAGTGCACAGCGAGGCGCGATGGTTATACCGACACCGATCGTTTTGTGGATTTTCACCAGCTTCCACCAGACGCGGTGGCACGAAGATTGTGAGACAAACGAAGGTCGACGTGACGTCATGTGGTAATGACACGTGACACTTTGAAAACACACGGAACCAGGCGCTTGTATTGCGAACTTCCGAAACACGAATTGTTTCTGTCGCTTAGATGTTTATTTATCGCGCTTGACTTTGTAGATAAAGTGACTTCCGCCATTTGAATCAGACGTTAGTAGTAAATGCTTTCAACGCAAAGCAGACATTTGTCACAGTTAGGCATTTGCGTGTGGGACGAGTGGTTATGTTTATAATGGACGTCTGAGTGTCTCCTGCAACTGTCTCAACCCGACAGTTTTAAGCGGCAACCACTTGCTTTATTGTCGGAAACAAAGTAAATGCTCCATGTCGATTCAGTTGTGTTAAAAAGCAAGTCCACGGGTTATCGATACCCTCAAGATAATGCCACCTCTATATGGCTATGTTCATTTCATGACGCAGTCTATAATTTCTAGCGAGAGCATCGTCGTGTAGTTCATCGCGTGTAGTTCATCGCTGTTCGTAACCATCTGATTAGCGGTGAACTTTTCTACAACAAAGTCTACAGCCACCGACACAGCCTTCGCCGAAAATGCCGGCCAAAAGAATGTTTCAAGTGTCCCCCCCCCACGTCGGCGCCACGCGAAGGCATCCTTTGTACGTAAATCGTCGAAACGTCAACCTACTGTCGATGCGTTACGGACTTTTTGAAGTGATTATGATTTAGCGAACGTTGCTTCGATTGTGAATTTAGCATCGTCCTGTAGGCCTAGATTCGTCCGGCGTTTTCGGACACGTCATATCGCACGCCAAGGTCACTTTTCTGCAACTTGTGTCCACTTCGACTCCATTTTCGACCATAGACTGGATCGGTTTTTGTTCTGACGTCACCGCCGATTGTCCGTCCGTAGAACGGGAGATAGGTGAGCGATGGAGTCGAGACGGGCAGACCTCCAAGAGGCGGTCTTCGCGAGGCTTGTCGCCTCGCTATCGCCACCGCCGCACCGCCGACAGACCGCCGACTTCAGGAGCCTGACGCCGTGGCTGAGGAAGACAAGTCCACTGCTGCGAGGACTGGCTCACGGTAGGCTGCTCGATAAAATACGACATTTGCATAGGTTAACAGTTTGGGAGTTAGTTGGGAGTTTCCTATGATTAAACACACTCCCAACAATTACGTCACTAACAGTAACAATTACAGCACTACTGCCACAACTTGATTTCCACGTATCAATTTAATGCACTCGCTTATCCGACTCTCGCTCGCCTCCGTGAACTCGCCGGGAAGAGTCTGACCCCGAAGAGTTGTTTTGAATGTTACGGACTCCACTTTGTCTTGGCGTTACACCGAAGCGCCAGCAGCCAATCAGCGTCTTTATCGAGATTCTACACTATAACATTATTTTGCATGATTTAACTTCTCAGTGTGACAGTGTCAATAGGGTATAATCAAAGTTTAAAGTTGATTCGAATGCATCGTATTAACTAATACAAGTTTACCTTGTTTGACGAGTTAGCCATATCCTCGGATGAGAGCCTAATTAATATAATTATGGATGCACCCAGAATCTGAGTGAAAACATACATGATCTCAAAAAGTACATCCTAATCAACATCTATGTATATCATATTGGAATCTTTATTTCTGAAGTATATTTACTGTCAGAAATTGTATTAAGTAGGAATCTGACGGACCAGTAAATCATCCGATGAAAAACACTACATTTCACCTTCAAAATTGAATATTTATTGATCCGTCTTTTATTGCCGTACAGCGGTCTCTTTTAATGTCGTAAAACTAGCATATTTGATTTTAGTCTCGCTTGTCCGACTCTCGCTCGGCTTCGTGAATCCGCCGAGAAGAGAGTCTGCAAACAGAGGCGTGGTCTCGTTGTTATCCACTGTCACCGCTCTATTTTGTGTAAGCGTTCCCGTGAAGCGCCAACAGCCAATCAGCGTCATTATCGAGATGCTACACTAATTTTTTTTTTCCTGATTTAACTGATTTAACAGTCGGAGAGTTGTGTCAATATAATCAAAATTTAAAGTTAATTCGAATTACATCGTATCAGCTGATAGCAGTTGACCCTTATTTTGTGGATTAGTCAAATGCCCGGATGATATCGTAAGTAGCTAATTATGTATGCGCCCAGATTTCCGTCACAATGAAAACCCCACTCTGCATCCAGGCGTAGATGTGTGCGACAAACGGTGGCGCCACAGCGCGGAGCCTGGATAGTCGAGACTAATTTGATTTCATCTCCAAATCGTGTATTTTAGAAAATAATAATAAGAAAAGAAAGATCATGTTCTTAACACGTTTGTTTAGCATATTTTTTAAACAACAGAAATGCTATAAATACTAATTAATTCAGTGTCGCAATGTCCCGTAGACCAGCCGTTCAGTGAATCAATGAAAATAGCTGTACATTCTCTTTAACCACATATAAGGAAAAGCCTATACTTGATTTGTATCTACTAAATCACTGTGATATTGTTATCACTCGGTAAAATATGGTCTATGTGAAAGTATTTTATCGATTTGTGGATGATCATTGACTCATGTAGGTTCATTGATATGGTTCAATAAAACATCTGGCGTATCGGTCATATCATAATAACTGGTCGATCCACTAGGCGGCACCACTGCACGTGTGTTTGGAAGCTTGCTGCATCGTCTGTCCAATATAGTTTGACTCACAACTAATTACCAATTTCAGAAACATATCATTGTGGTCGCCAACAAAACAATAATTCAAGTCATTTGCATTTATCCGAATGATATGCACAGTTATCGCAATTCCAACTTACGACAAGTCATGACCCCGCGTGCAGGGTCAATGTATTTGTTTCATGTTGTCTATGATACTAATTAAAGTCGTAGTGAGTCGTTTAATATCTGATGGACACACCAACGTTGAACAGCAGGTTGAATTACAAAATATGCTGGACATACATGCGTTGGTAATACAGAATCAACATATTTTATTTTATTTATTGTGACGGGCTCTCTCCGAGAGTACCTTTTCTTATTCGTCTGACCATGTTTACTCTTTAAGCTGACTGGTACCACAGTCCCTCCAGTTCGTGACACGAACGTTCTTGAGTGCGACATCTTTGTCGATCTGTTCCAATTCTCTGGGATGGTTTTGTTCTTTCTGCTTTGGTGGCCGCGACGTTTCAGTGATTAGTTAGCCTACATATTATATTTACAGATGATACCATTGATCTATGTGACATAACAACAGGCTGCAGCATTGATCTATGTCGCATAACAACAGGCTGCAGCATTGATCTATGTGACATAACAACAGGCTGCAGCATTGATATATGTCACATAACAACAGGCTGCAGCATTGATCTATGTCACATAACAACAGGCTGCAGCATTGATCTATGTGACATAACAACAGGCTGCAGCATTGATCTATGTGACATAACAACAGGCTGCAGCATTGATCTATGTGACATAACAACAGGCTGCAGCATTGATCTATGTGACATAACAACAGGCTGCAGCATTGATCTATGTGACATAACAACAGGCTGCAGCATTGATCTATGTGACATAACAACAGGCTGCAGCATTGATCTATGTCACATAACAACAGGCTGCAGCATTGATCTATGTCACATAACAACAGGCTGCAGCACGGCCTCCGCTGTCAACCCGGGATTATATATCGAGCTGTTCTACTTATTGGTATATAAATGTATGATGTATACAATTCCGAAATAAACCCTCCCTCTCATCTTCCTGTCCTATTTATGTATAATGAGACGTGTTTTTTAGATGTTCTCATCACCCTCTTGCGCTTCTGCCGGATAGAGAAAGTGAAACGCGATGACGTCATCGTGCTGCAGGGGATGGCGGGGGACAGGTGAGTGGGACAAATGTGGTGGGACAACTGTGGTGAGAAAAATGTGGTGGGACAAATGTGGTGGAACAAATGTGGTGGGACAAATGTGGTGGGACAACTGTGGTGGGACAACTGTGGTGGGACAATTGTGGTGGGACAAATGTGGTGGGACAATTGTGGTGGGACAACTGTGGTGGGACAATTGTGGTGGGACAAATGTGGTGGGAAAAATGTGGTGGGACAAATGTGGGACAATTGTGGTGGGACAATTGTGGTGGGACAAATGTGGTGGGACAATTGTGGTGGGACAAATGTGGTGGGACAATTGTGGTGGGACAAATGTGGTGGGACAACTGTGGTGGGACAATTGTGGTGGGACAAATGTGGTGGGACAAATGTGCTGTCGTAGGCTGAGTACAATAGTCTAGCAGCACAGTATTGTTATGGTCTGCGTCTTTCAGATATCTGCAGACAGCCCGGGTCATCAATCTCACAATAGTTGTTTTGTTCACAAAGCTAAGTTTAATCTGGGCAAGTGTTTTCTCTGTATCTGCGGCCAGAACCTGCAACGAACTCCCCATCTCTTAGGCATCTTCTGAAACTATAGCTGCATTTCCGCCCTAAATCCGCAGTGATCCTTCGTTCTGGTGATGACTTTTGCGCATCCTCTGTTCATGATATCATGCTTAACGATTCTGGTTTGCTTACGCCTCTGTGCTTCCCTGCACCCTTGGATATAAGGAAAGTCGGACACACGAAAGACTTTCGCCAAGTTGCGACATGTTCGGTATTGCGAGTTCCCACTGCAGAAACATTTAGAGACATTGTTAGCAACGTTTGTGTAAATATTACAGCCATTTATGTTATAAGGCTGGATTGGTTAAAATAACGGATTACTAACATATTGTGTGATATTATTATGAGCCTGCAATTCATTTTGGTGTGATTTTTGTTGGAAACCGCCATGCAACTATTTGTAATCATCCGTGACGTGAGCAGTGGCTACACGTTAATTAGAGCAATTAAGACATTGTCCCTTTGTCTCTTTTGATACTCCAACGTCGGAGCAAATAAAGCATGTGCGGGTAATAACGCCCATGTCATTTCGAACGATATAATTAGTGTGTGTGTGCGTGCGTGCGTGCGTGCGTGCGTGCGTGCGTGCGTGCGTGCGTGCGTGCGTGCGTGCGTGCGTGCGTGCGTGCGTGCGTGCGTGCGTGCGTGCGTGCGTGCGTGCGTGCGTGCGTGCGTGCGTGCGTGCGTGCGTGCGTGCGTGCGTGCGTGCGTGCGTGCGTGCGTGCGTGCGTGCGTGCGTGTGCTTCATCTACCTTTGTACAGAAATATAATACTGACGTGATTTTATAATATCTTGGGTAATTAGAGATTGGGTGGCTGCAATGAACAAGTGTACAAATAAGATATGGATTCAGCAGGCGAAGAAAAAATCTGGTTCTTAGGATATTTTACGTTCGTTGTATGAAGACTTCGGTTGCAGCTAGCAGTTCAGTAAAATTTCACGATTTTCCCTTCATCATCAGAGTTCGAAGCTCCTTGCTCCGATGGCGTTATCTGCACATCATAACAATATTGATCCGAAATCAGTTATGAATTTCTCAATATAGGTTCTCATTAGTATTCCTATTACAATATTTAATGGTCATGCCACAAATCCAGTTCCGCTGTACAACAATAACCCTTACATTTATATTGCTGGCGTGGTCTGCCACAGTGAGCTGGCTCGCTAAGTAGATGTCTGCCTCAAATTAGCACTCCGAAAGGCGGCATTATGTCCATAAATGCCTCCGCCTTTAAAGTGTCCAGCAACAGCTCGTGTTCTCTTGACGCACTCTTGACTGTCGTAATGAAGGAATACTCAGAGGTAAATGAACATTTGAACTGACTTGCTCTGTAGAATCATCTCTTTCATCTTGCTTAGCACAATATATGAAGTCTAGATAAATCTTAGTAAAAACAAACGACACATTTTAAACTCGATTGTTAAGGCTGTACTAATATATGCATAAAAGACTTCGCTAAACCGATTCAACGTTTCATAAAGTGTTTTAGGAGGATTCTAAGGAAATGAGGGTTAGAAACAAACAGTTAGTAATGAAACATTATGGGAACAAATCAAGAATCAAGTGAATATCAAATTAGAAGTAAAAAGAAGTAAAGGGTGAAGTGGAGCTGTATAGGTCATACCCTCAGGAAGTGGAGCTGTACAGGTCATACCCTCAGGAAGTGGAGCTGTATAGGTCATACCCTCAGGAAGTGGAGCTGTATAGGTCATACCCTCAGGAAGTGGAGCTGTATAGGTCATACCCTCAGGAAGTGGAGCTGTATAGGTCATACCCTCAGGAAGTGGAGCTGTATAGGTCATACCCTCAGGAAGTGGAGCTGTATAGGTCATACCCTCAGGAAGTGGAGATGTATAGGTAATACCCTCAGGAAGTGGAGCTGTATAGGTCATACCCTCAGGAAGTGGAGCTGTATAGGTCATACCCTCAGGAAGTGGAGCTGTATAGGTCATACCCTCAGGAAGTGGAGCTGGATAGGTCATACTCTCAGGAAGTGGAGCTTCCTAGGTCATACTCTCAGGAAGTGGAGCTGTATAGGTCATACTGTCAGGAAGTGGAGCTGTATAGGTCATACACTAAGGAAGTGGAGCTGGATAGGTCATACTCTCAGGAAGTGGAGCTTCCTAGGTCATACCCTCAGGAAGTGGAGCTGTATAGGTCATACTCTCAGGAAGTGGAGCTGTATAGGTCATACCCTCAGTAAGTGGAGCTTCCTAGGTCATACCCTCAGGAAGTGGAGCTTCCTATGTCATACTCTCAGGAAGTGGAGCTGTATAGGTCATACTGTCAGGAAGTGGAGCGGGATAGGTCATACTCTCAGGAAGTGGAGATGTATATGTCATACCCTCAGGAAGTGGAGCTGTATAGGTCATACTGTCAGGAAGTGAAGCTGTATAGATCATACCCTCAGGAAGTGGAGCTGTATAGATCATACCCTCAGGAAGTGGAGCTGTATAGGGCATATTCTCAGGAAGTGGAGCTGTATAGGTCATATTCTCAGGAAGTGGAGCTGGATAGGTCATACTCTCAGGAAGTGGAGCTGTATAGGTCATACTCTCAGGAAATGGAGCTGTATAGGTCATACCTTCGGGAAGTGGAGCTGTATAGGCCATACTCTCAGGAAGTGGAGCTGGATAGGTCATACTCTCAGGAAGTAGAGCTGTATAGGTCATACTCTCAGGAAGTGGAGCTGTATAGGTCATACTCTCAGGAAGTGGAGCTGTATAGGTCATACTCTCAGGAAGTGGAGCTGTATAGGTCATACCCTCAGGAAGTGGAGCTGTATAGGTCATACTGTCAGGAAGTGGAGCTGTATAGATCATACCCTCAGGAAGTGGAGCTGTATAGATCATACCCTCAGGAAGTGGAGCTGTATAGGTCATACCCTCAGGAAGTGGAGCTGTATTGGTCATACCCTCAGGAAGTGGAGCTGTATAGGTCATACACTCAGGAAGTGGAGCTGTATAGGTCATACCCTCAGGAAGTGGAGCTGTATAGGTCATACACTCAGGAATTGGAGCTGTATAGGTCATACCCTCAGGAATTGGAGCTGTATTGGTCATACCCTCAGGAAGTGGAGCTGTATAGGTCATACTCTCAGGAAGTGGAGCTGTATAGGTCATACTCTCAGGAAGTGGAGCTGTATAGGTCATATTCTCAGGAAGTGGAGCTGTATAGGTCATACCCTCAGGAAGTGGAGCTGTATATGTCATATTCTCAGGAAGTGGAGCTGTATAGGTCATATTCTCAGGAAGTGGAGCTGTATAGGTCATATTCTCAGGAAGTGGAGCTGGATAGGTCATACTCTCAGGAAGTGGAGCTGTATAGGTCATACTCTCAGGAAATGGAGCTGTATAGGTCATACCCTCAGGAAGTGGAGCTGTATAAGCCATACTCTCAGGAAGTGGAGCTGCTTAGGTCATACTCTCAGGAAGTGGAGCTGTATAGGTCGTACTCTCAGGAAGTGGAGCTGTATTGGTCATATTCTCAGGAAGTGGAGCTGTATAGGTCATATTCTCAGGAAGTGGAGCTGTATTGGTCATATTCTCAGGAAGTGGAGCTGTATAGGTCATACTCTCAGGAAGTGGAGCTGGATAGGTCATACTCTCAGGAAGTGGAGCTGTATAGGTCATACTCTCAGGAAGTGGAGCTGGATAGGTCATACTCTCAGGAAGTGGAGCTGTATAGGTCATACTGTCAGGAAGTGGAGCTGTATTGGTCATATTCTCAGGAAGTGGAAGCTGTATATGTCATACTGTCAGGAAGTGGAGCTGTATAGGTCATACTCTCAGGAAGTGGAGCTGTGTAGGTCATACTGTCAGGAATTGGAGCTGTATAGGTCAAACTGTCAGGAAGTGGAGCTGTATAGGTCATACTCTCAGGAAGTGGAGCTGTATAGGTCATACTGTCAGGAAGTGGAGCTGTATAGGTCATACTCTCAGGAAGTGGAGCTGTATAGGTCATACTGTCAGGAAGTGGAGCTGTATAGGTCGTACTCTCAGGAAGTGGAGCTGTATTGGTCATATTCTCAGGAAGTGGAGCTGGATAGGTCATACTCTCAGGAAGTGGAGCTGTATAGGTCATACTCTCAGTAAGTGGAGCTGTATAGGTCATATTCTCAGGAAGTGGAGCTGGATAGGTCATACTCTCAGGAGGTGGAGCTGTATAGGTCATACTGTCAGGAAGTGGAGCTGTATAGGTCGTACTCTCAGGAAGTGGAGCTGTATAGGTCATACTCTCAGGAAGTGGAGCTGTATAGGTCATACTGTCAGGAAGTGGAGCTGTATAGGTCGTACTCTCAGGAAGTGGAGCTGTATTAGTCATACTCTCAGGAAGTGGAGCTGGATAGGTCATACTCTCAGGAAGTGGAGCTGTATAGGTCATACTGTCAGGAAGTGGAGCTGTATAGGTCGTACTCTCAGGAAGTGGAGCTGTATAGGTCATACTCTTAGGAAGTGGAGCTGTATAGGTCATACTCTCAGGAAGTGGAGCTGTATAGGTCATACTGTCAGGAAGTGGAGCTGGATAGGTCATACTCTCAGGAAGTGGAGCTGTATAGGTCATACTGTCAGGAAGTGGAGCTGTATAGGTCGTACTCTCAGGAAGTGGAGCTGTATAGGTCATACTCTTAGGAAGTGGAGCTGTATAGGTCGTACTCTCAGGAAGTGGAGCTGTATAGGTCATACTCTTAGGAAGTGGAGCTGTATAGGTATGGTGGGACAAATGTGGTGGGACAACTGTGGTGGGACAACTGTGGTGGTGGACAAATGGGGTGGGCAACTGTGGTGGGACAAATGTGGTGGGACAACTGTGGTGAGACAACTGTGGTGGGACAAATGTGGTGGGACAAATGTGGTGGGACAACTATGGTGGGACAACTGTGGTGGGACAAATGTGGTGGGACAAATGTGGTGGGACAACTGTGGTAGGACAAATGTGGTGGGGCAAATGTGCTGTCGTAGGCTGAGTACAATAGTCTAGCAGCACAGTATTGTTATGGTCTGCGTCTTTCAGATATCTGCAGACAGCCCGGGTCATCAATCTCACAATAGTTGTTTTGTTCACAAAGCTAAGTTTAATCTGGGCAAGTGTTTTCTCTGTATCTGCGGCCAGAACCTGCAACGAACTCCCCATCTCTTAGGCATCTTCTGAAACTATAGCTGCATTTCCGCCCTAAATCCGCAGTGATCCTTCGTTCTGGTGATGACTTTTGCGCATCCTCTGTTCATGATATCATGCTTAACGATTCTGGTTTGCTTACGCCTCTGTGCTTCCCCGCATCCTTGGATATAAGAAACGTCGGACACACGAAAGACTTTCGCCAAGTTGCGACATGTTCGGTATTGCGAGTTCCCACTGCAGAAACATTTAGAGACATTGTTAGCAACGTTTGTGTAAATATTACAACCACTGATGTTATAAGGCTGGATTGGTTAAAATAACGGATTACTAACATATTGTGTGATATTATTATGAGCCTGCAATTCATTTTGGTGTGATTTTTGTTGGAAACCGCCATGCAACTATTTGTAATCATCCGTGACGTGAGCAGTGGCTACACGTTAATTAGAGCAATTAAGACATTGTACCTTTGTCTCTTTTGATACTCCAACGTCGGAGCAAATAAAGCATGTGCGGGTAATAACGCCCATGTAATTTCGAACGATATAATTAGTGTGTGTGTGTGTGTGTGTGTGTGTGCGTGCGTGCGTGCGTGCGTGCGTGCGTGCGTGCGTGCGTGCGTGCGTGCGTGCGTGCGTGCGTGCGTGCGTGCGTGCGTGCGTGCGTGCGTGCGTGCGTGCGTGCGTGCGTGCGTGCGTGCGTGCGTGCGTGCGTGCGTGCGTGCGTGCGTGCGTGCGTGCGTGCGTGTGCTTGATCCACCTTTGTACAGAAATATAATACTGACGTGATTTTATAATATCTTGGGTAATTAGAGATTGGGTGGCTGCAATGAACAAGTGTACAAATAAGATATGGATTCAGCAGGCGAAGAAAAAATCTGGTTCTTAGCATATTTTACGTTCGTTGTATGAAGACTTCGGTTGCAGCTAGCAGTTCAGTAAAATTTCACGATTTTCCCTTCATCATCAGAGTTCGAAGCTCCTTGCTCCGATGGCGTTATCTGCACATCATAACAATATTGATCCGAAATCAGTTATGAATTTCTCAATATAGGTTCTCATTAGTATTCCTATTACAACATTTAATGGTCATGCCACAAATCCAGTTCCGCTGTACAACAATAACCCATACATTTATATTGCTGGCGTGGTCTGCCACAGTGAGCTGGCTCGCTAAGTAGATGTCTGCCTCAAATTAGCACTCCGAAAGGCGGCATTATGTCCATAAATGCCTCCGCCTTTAAAGTGTCCAGCAACAGCTCGTGTTCTCTTGACGCACTCTTGACTGTCGTAATGAAGAAATACTCAGAGGTAAATGAACATTTGAATTGACTTGCTCTGTAGAATCATCTCTTTCATCTTGCTTAGCACAATATATGAAGTCTAGATAAATCTTAGTAAAAACAAACGACACATTTTAAACTCGATTGTTAAGGCTGTACTAATATATGCATAAAAGACTTCGCTAAACCGATTCAACGTTTCATAAAGTGTTTTAGGAGGATTCTAAGGAAATGAGGGTTAGAAACAAACAGTTAGTAATGAAACATTATGGGAACAAATCAAGAATCAAGTGAATATCAAATTAGAAGTAAAAAGAAGTAAAGGGTGAAGTGGAGCTGTATAGGTCATACCCTCAGGAAGTGGAGCTGTACAGGTCATACCCTCAGGAAGTGGAGCTGTATAGGTCATACCCTCAGGAAGTGGAGCTGTATAGGTCATACCCTCAGGAAGTGGAGCTGTATAGGTCATACCCTCAGGAAGTGGAGCTGTATAGGTCATACCCTCAGGAAGTGGAGCTGTATAGGTCATACCCTCAGGAAGTGGAGCTGTATAGGTCATACCCTCAGGAAGTGGAGATGTATAGGTCATACCCTCAGGAAGTGGAGCTGTATAGGTCATACCCTCAGGAAGTGGAGCTGTATAGGTCATACCCTCAGGAAGTGGAGCTGTATAGGTCATACCCTCAGGAAGTGGAGCTGGATAGGTCATACTCTCAGGAAGTGGAGCTTCCTAGGTCATACTCTCAGGAAGTGGAGCTGTATAGGTCATACTGTCAGGAAGTGGAGCTGTATAGGTCATACACTCAGGAAGTGGAGCTGGATAGGTCATACTCTCAGGAAGTGGAGCTTCCTAGGTCATACCCTCAGGAAGTGGAGCTGTATAGGTCATACTCTCAGGAAGTGGAGCTGTATAGGTCATACCCTCAGTAAGTGGAGCTTCCTAGGTCATACCCTCAGGAAGTGGAGCTTCCTATGTCATACTCTCAGGAAGTGGAGCTGTATAGGTCATACTGTCAGGAAGTGGAGCGGGATAGGTCATACTCTCAGGAAGTGGAGATGTATATGTCATACCCTCAGGAAGTGGAGCTGTATAGGTCATACTGTCAGGAAGTGAAGCTGTATAGATCATACCCTCAGGAAGTGGAGCTGTATAGATCATACCCTCAGGAAGTGGAGCTGTATAGGGCATATTCTCAAGAAGTGGAGCTGTATTGGTCATATTCTCAGGAAGTGGAGCTGTATAGGTCATATTCTCAGGAAGTGGAGCTGTATAGGTCATATTCTCAGGAAGTGGAGCTGGATAGGTCATACTCTCAGGAAGTGGAGCTGTATAGGTCATACTCTCAGGAAATGGAGCTGTATAGGTCATACCTTCGGGAAGTGGAGCTGTATAGGCCATACTCTCAGGAAGTGGAGCTGGATAGGTCATACTCTCAGGAAGTAGAGCTGTATAGGTCATACTCTCAGGAAGTGGAGCTGTATTGGTCATATTCTCAGGAAGTGGAGCTGTATATGTCATATTCTCAGGAAGTGGAGCTGTATTGGTCATATTCTCAGGAAGTGGAGCTGTATAGGTCATACTCTCAGGAAGTGGAGCTGGATAGGTCATACTCTCAGGAAGTGGAGCTGTATAGGTCATACTCTCAGGAAGTGGAGCTGTATTGGTCATACTCTCAGGAAGTGGAGCTATATTGGTCATATTCTCAGGAAGTGGAGCTGTATAGGTCATACTCTCAGGAAGTGGAGCTGTATTGGTCATACTCTCAGGAAGTGGAGCTGTATAGGTCATACCCTCAGTAAGTGGAGCTGTATAGGCCATACACTCAGGAAGTGGAGATGGATAGGTCATACTCTCAGGAAGTGGAGCTGTATAGGCCATACTCCCAGGAAGTGGAGCTGTATAGGTCATACTCTCAGGAAGTGGAGCTGTATAGGTCATACTCTCAGGAAGTGGAGCTGTATAGGTCATATTCTCAGGAAGTGGAGCTGGATAGGTCATACTCTCAGGAAGTGGAGCTGTATAGGTCATACTCTCAGGAAGTGGAGCTGTATAGGTCATATTTTCAGGAAGTGGAGCTGGATAGGTCATACTCTCAGGAAGTGGAGCTGTATAGGTCATACTCTCAGGAAGTAGAGCTGTATAGGTCATACTCTCAGGAAGTGGAGCTGTATAGGTCATAATCTCAGGAAGTGGAGCTGTATAGGTCATACTCTCAGGAAGTGGAGCTGTATAGGTCATACTCTCAGGAAGTGGAGCTGTATAGGTCATACTCTCAGGAAGTGGAGCTGTATAGGTCATACTCTCAGGAAGTGGAGCTGTATAGGTCATACCCTCAGGAAGTGGAGCTGTATAGGTCATACTGTCAGGAAGTGGAGCTGTATAGATCATACCCTCAGGAAGTGGAGCTGTATAGATCATACCCTCAGGAAGTGGAGCTGTATAGGTCATACCCTCAGGAAGTGGAGCTGTATTGGTCATACCCTCAGGAAGTGGAGCTGTATAGGTCATACCCTCAGGAAGTGGAGCTGTATAGGTCATACCCTCAGGAAGTGGAGCTGTATAGGTCATACACTCAGGAAGTGGAGCTGTATAGGTCATACCCTCAGGAAGTGGAGCTGTATTGGTCATACCCTCAGGAAGTGGAGCTGTATAGGTCATACTCTCAGGAAGTGGAGCTGTATAGGTCATACTCTCAGGAAGTGGAGCTGTATAGGTCATATTCTCAGGAAGTGGAGCTGTATAGGTCATACCCTCAGGAAGTGGAGCTGTATATGTCATATTCTCAGGAAGTGGAGCTGTATAGGTCATATTCTCAGGAAGTGGAGCTGTATAGGTCATATTCTCAGGAAGTGGAGCTGGATAGGTCATACTCTCAGGAAGTGGAGCTGTATAGGTCATACTCTCAGGAAATGGAGCTGTATAGGTCATACCCTCAGGAAGTGGAGCTGTATAAGCCATACTCTCAGGAAGTGGAGCTGCTTAGGTCATACTCTCAGGAAGTGGAGCTGTATAGGTCGTACTCTCAGGAAGTGGAGCTGTATTGGTCATATTCTCAGGAAGTGGAGCTGTATAGGTCATATTCTCAGGAAGTGGAGCTGTATTGGTCATATTCTCAGGAAGTGGAGCTGTATAGGTCATACTCTCAGGAAGTGGAGCTGGATAGGTCATACTCTCAGGAAGTGGAGCTGTATAGGTCATACTCTCAGGAAGTGGAGCTGGATAGGTCATACTCTCAGGAAGTGGAGCTGTATAGGTCATACTGTCAGGAAGTGGAGCTGTATTGGTCATATTCTCAGGAAGTGGAAGCTGTATATGTCATACTGTCAGGAAGTGGAGCTGTATAGGTCATACTCTCAGGAAGTGGAGCTGTGTAGGTCATACTGTCAGGAATTGGAGCTGTATAGGTCAAACTGTCAGGAAGTGGAGCTGTATAGGTCATACTCTCAGGAAGTGGAGCTGTATAGGTCATACTGTCAGGAAGTGGAGCTGTATAGGTCATACTCTCAGGAAGTGGAGCTGTATAGGTCATACTGTCAGGAAGTGGAGCTGTATAGGTCGTACTCTCAGGAAGTGGAGCTGTATTGGTCATATTCTCAGGAAGTGGAGCTGGATAGGTCATACTCTCAGGAAGTGGAGCTGTATAGGTCATACTCTCAGTAAGTGGAGCTGTATAGGTCATATTCTCAGGAAGTGGAGCTGGATAGGTCATACTCTCAGGAAGTGGAGCTGTATAGGTCATACTGTCAGGAAGTGGAGCTGTATAGGTCGTACTCTCAGGAAGTGGAGCTGTATAGGTCATACTCTCAGGAAGTGGAGCTGTATAGGTCATACTGTCAGGAAGTGGAGCTGTATAGGTCGTACTCTCAGGAAGTGGAGCTGTATTGGTCATACTCTCAGGAAGTGGAGCTGGATAGGTCATACTCTCAGGAAGTGGAGCTGTATAGGTCATACTGTCAGGAAGTGGAGCTGTATAGGTCGTACTCTCAGGAAGTGGAGCTGTATAGGTCATACTCTTAGGAAGTGGAGCTGTATAGGTCATACTCTCAGGAAGTGGAGCTGTATAGGTCATACTGTCAGGAAGTGGAGCTGGATAGGTCATACTCTCAGGAAGTGGAGCTGTATAGGTCATACTGTCAGGAAGTGGAGCTGTATAGGTCGTACTCTCAGGAAGTGGAGCTGTATAGGTCATACTCTTAGGAAGTGGAGCTGTATAGGTCGTACTCTCAGGAAGTGGAGCTGTATAGGTCATACTCTTAGGAAGTGGAGCTGTATAGGTATGGTGGGACAACTGTGGTGGGACAACTGTGGTGGTGGACAAATGGGGTGGGCAACTGTGGTGGGACAAATGTGGTGGGACAACTGTGGTGAGACAACTGTGGTGGGACAAATGTGGTGGGACAAATGTGGTGGGACAACTATGGTGGGACAACTGTGGTGGGACAAATGTGGTGGGACAAATGTGGTGGGACAACTGTGGTAGGACAAATGTGGTGGGGCAAATGTGCTGTCGTAGGCTGAGTACAATAGTCTAGCAGCACAGTATTGTTATGGTCTGCGTCTTTCAGATATCTGCAGACAGCCCGGGTCATCAATCTCACAATAGTTGTTTTGTTCACAAAGCTAAGTTTAATCTGGGCAAGTGTTTTCTCTGTATCTGCGGCCAGAACCTGCAACGAACTCCCCATCTCTTAGGCATCTTCTGAAACTATAGCTGCATTTCCGCCCTAAATCCGCAGTGATCCTTCGTTCTGGTGATGACTTTTGCGCATCCTCTGTTCATGATATCATGCTTAACGATTCTGGTTTGCTTACGCCTCTGTGCTTCCCCGCACCCTTGGATATAAGAAACGTCGGACACACGAAAGACTTTCGCCAAGTTGCGACATGTTCGGTATTGCGAGTTCCCACTGCAGAAACATTTAGAGACATTGTTAGCAACGTTTGTGTAAATATTACAACCACTGATGTTATAAGGCTGGATTGGTTAAAATAACGGATTACTAACATATTGTGTGATATTATTATGAGCCTGCAATTCATTTTGGTGTGATTTTTGTTGGAAACCGCCATGCAACTATTTGTAATCATCCGTGACGTGAGCAGTGGCTAGACGTTAATTAGAGCAATTAAGACATTGTACCTTTGTCTCTTTTGATACTCCAACGTCGGAGCAAATAAAGCATGTGCGGGTAATAACGCCCATGTAATTTCGAACGATATAATTAGTGTGTGTGTGTGTGTGTGTGTGTGTGTGTGTGTGTGCGTGCGTGCGTGCGTGCGTGCGTGCGTGCGTGCGTGCGTGCGTGCGTGCGTGCGTGCGTGCGTGCGTGCGTGCGTGCGTGCGTGCGTGCGTGCGTGCGTGCGTGCGTGCGTGCGTGCGTGCGTGCGTGCGTGCGTGTGCTTGATCCACCTTTGTACAGAAATATAATACTGACGTGATTTTATAATATCTTGGGTAATTAGAGATTGGGTGGCTGCAATGAACAAGTGTACAAATAAGATATAGATTCAGCAGGCGAAGAAAAAATCTGGTTCTTAGCATATTTTACGTTCGTTGTATGAAGACTTCGGTTGCAGCTAGCAGTTCAGTAAAATTTCACGATTTTCCCTTCATCATCAGAGTTCGAAGCTCCTTGCTCCGATGGCGTTATCTGCACATCATAACAATATTGATCCGAAATCAGTTATGAATTTCTCAATATAGGTTCTCATTAGTATTCCTATTACAACATTTAATGGTCATGCCACAAATCCAGTTCCGCTGTACAACAATAACCCTTACATTTATATTGCTGGCGTGGTCTGCCACAGTGAGCTGGCTCGCTAAGTAGATGCCTGCCTCAAATTAGCACTCCGAAAGGCGGCATTATGTCCATAAATGCCTCCGCCTTTAAAGTGTCCAGCAACAGCTCGTGTTCTCTTGACGCACTCTTGACTGTCGTAATGAAGGAATACTCAGAGGTAAATGAACATTTGAACTGACTTGCTCTGTAGAATCATCTCTTTCATCTTGCTTAGCACAATATATGAAGTCTAGATAAATCTTAGTAAAAACAAACGACACATTTTAAACTCGATTGTTAAGGCTGTACTAATATATGCATAAAAGACTTCGCTAAACCGATTCAACGTTTCATAAAGTGTTTTAGGAGGATTCTAAGGAAATGAGGGTTAGAAACAAACAGTTAGTAATGAAACATTATGGGAACAAATCAAGAATCAAGTGAATATCAAATTAGAAGTAAAAAGAAGTAAAGGGTGAAGTGGAGCTGTATAGGTCATACCCTCAGGAAGTGGAGCTGTATAGGTCATACCCTCAGGAAGTGGAGCTGTATAGGTCATACCCTCAGGAAGTGGAGCTGTATAGGTCATACCCTCAGGAAGTGGAGCTGTATAGGTCATACCCTCAGGAAGTGGAGCTGTATAGGTCATACCCTCAGGAAGTGGAGCTGTATAGGTCATACCCTCAGGAAGTGGAGCTGGATAGGTCATACTCTCAGGAAGTGGAGCTTCCTAGGTCATACTCTCAGGAAGTGGAGCTTTATAGGTCATACCCTCAGTAAGTGGAGCTTCCTAGGTCATACCCTCAGGAAGTGGAGCTTCCTAGGTCATACTCTCAGGAAGTGGAGCTGTATAGGTCATACTGTCAGGAAGTGGAGCGGGATAGGTCATACTCTCAGGAAGTGGAGCTGTATATGTCATACCCTCAGGAAGTGGAGCTGTATAGGTCATACTGTCAGGAAGTGAAGCTGTATAGATCATACCCTCAGGAAGTGGAGCTGTATAGATCATACCCTCAGGAAGTGGAGCTGTATAGGTCATATTCTCAAGAAGTGGAGCTGTATTGGTCATATTCTCAGGAAGTGGAGCTGTATAGGTCATATTCTCAGGAAGTGGAGCTGTATAGGTCATATTCTCAGGAAGTGGAGCTGGATAGGTCATACTCTTAGGAAGTGGAGCTGTATAGGTCATACTCTCAGGAAATGGAGCTGTATAGGTCATACCCTCGGGAAGTGGAGCTGTATAGGCCATACTCTCAGGAAGTGGAGCTGGATAGGTCATACTCTCAGGAAGTAGAGCTGTATAGGTCATACTCTCAGGAAGTGGAGCTGTATTGGTCATATTCTCAGGAAGTGGAGCTGTATATGTCATATTCTCAGGAAGTGGAGCTGTATTGGTCATATTCTCAGGAAGTGGAGCTGTATAGGTCATACTCTCAGGAAGTGGAGCTGGATAGGTCATACTCTCAGGAAGTGGAGCTGTATAGGTCATATTCTCAGGAAGTGGAGCTGTATTGGTCATACTCTCAGGAAGTGGAGCTATATTGGTCATATTCTCAGGAAGTGGAGCTGTATAGGTCATACTCTCAGGAAGTGGAGCTGTATTGGTCATACTCTCAGGAAGTGGAGCTGTATAGGTCATACCCTCAGGAAGTGGAGCTGTATAGGCCATACTCTCAGGAAGTGGAGATGGATAGGTCATACTCTCAGGAAGTGGAGCTGTATAGGCCATACTCCCAGGAAGTGGAGCTGTATAGGTCATACTCTCAGGAAGTGGAGCTGTATAGGTCATACTCTCAGGAAGTGGAGCTGTATAGGTCATATTCTCAGGAAGTGGAGCTGGATAGGTCATACTCTCAGGAAGTGGAGCTGTATAGGTCATACTCTCAGGAAGTGGAGCTGTATAGGTCATATTTTCAGGAAGTGGAGCTGGATAGGTCATACTCTCAGGAAGTGGAGCTGTATAGGTCATACTCTCAGGAAGTGGAGCTGTATAGGTCATACTCTCAGGAAGTGGAGCTGTATAGGTCATAATCTCAGGAAGTGGAGCTGTATAGGTCATACTCTCAGGAAGTGGAGCTGTATAGGTCATACTCTCAGGAAGTGGAGGTGTATAGGTCATACTATCAGGAAGTGGAGCTGTATAGGTCATACCCTCAGGAAGTGGAGCTGTATAGGTCATACTGTCAGGAAGTGGAGCTGTATAGATCATACCCTCAGGAAGTGGAGCTGTATAGATCATACCCTCAGGAAGTGGAGCTGTATAGGTCATACCCTCAGGAAGTGGAGCTGTATTGGTCATACCCTCAGGAAGTGGAGCTGTATAGGTCATACCCTCAGGAAGTGGAGCTGTATAGGTCATACCCTCAGGAAGTGGAGCTGTATAGGTCATGCACTCAGGAAATGGAGCTGTATAGGTCATACTCTCAGGAAGTGGAGCTGTATAGGTCATACTCTCAGGAAGTGGAGCTGTATAGGTCATATTCTCAGGAAGTGGATCTGGATAGGTCATACTCTCAGGAAGTGGAGCTGTATAGGTCATACTCTCAGGAAGTGGAGCTGTATAGGTCATACTCTCAGGAAGTTGAGCTGTATAGGTCATACTCTCAGGAAGTGGAGCTGTATAGGTCATATTCTCAGGAAGTGGAGCTGGATAGGTCATACTCTCAGGAAGTGGAGCTGTATAGGTCATACTCTCAGGAAGTGGAGCTGTATAGGTCATACTCTCAGGAAGTGGAGCTGTATAGGTCATACTCTCAGGAAGTGGAGCTGTATAGGTCATACTCTCAGGAAGTGGAGCTGTATAGGTCATATTCTCAGGAAGTGGAGCTGGATAGGTCATACTCTCAGGAAGTGGAGCTGTATAGGTCATACTCTCAGGAAGTGGAGCTGTATAGGTCATACTCTCAGGAAGTGGAGCTGTATAGGTCATACTCTCAGGAAGTAGAGCTGTATAGGTCATACTGTCAGGAAGTGGAGCTGTATAGGTCATACTCTCAGGAAGTGGAGCTGTATAGGTCATACTCTCAGGAAGTGGAGCTGTATAGGTCATACTCTCAGGAAGTGGATCTGTATAGGCCATACTCTCAGGAAGTGGAGCTGGATAGGTCATACTCTCAGGAATTGGAGCTGTATAGGTCATACTGTCAGGAAGTGGAGCTGGATAGGTCGTACTCTCAGGAAGTGGAGCTGTATAGGTCGTACTCTCAGGAAGTGGAGCTGGATAGGTCATACTCTCAGAAAGTAGAGCTGTATAGGACGTACTCTCAGGAAGCGGAGCTGGATAGGCCATACTCTCAGAAAGTGGAGCTGGATAGGTCATACTCTAAGGAAGTGGAGCTGCATAGACCATACTCTCGGAAAGTGGAGCTGGATGGGTCATACTCTCTAGAAGTATAGCTGGATAGGCCATACTCTCAGAAAGTGGAGCTGGATAGGCCATACTCTCAGAAAGTGGAGCTGGATAGGCCATACTCTCAGAAAGTGGAGCTATGATAGGCCATAATCTCAGAAAGTGTAGCTGGATAGGCCATACTCTCATAAAGTGGAGCTGGATAGGCCATACTCACAGAGAGTGGAGCTGGATAGGTCATACTCTAAGGAAGTGGAGCTGCATAGGCCATACTCTCAGGAAGTGGAGCTGGATAGGTCATACTCTCAGGAAGTGGAGCTGGATATGCCATACTCTCATAAAGTGGAGCTGGATAGGCCATACTCCCAGAAAGTGGAGCTGGATAGGCCAAACTCTCAGAAAGTAGAGCTTGATAGGACATACTCTCAGAAAGTGTAGCTATGATAGGCCATACTCTCAGAAAGTGTAGCTGGATAGGCCATACTCTCAGAAAGTAGAGCTGGATAGGACATACTCTCAGAAAGTGGAGCTGGATAGGCCATACTCTCAGAAATTGGAGCTGGATGGGCCATACTAACAGAAAGTGTAGCTGGATAGGCCAAACTCTCATAAAGTGGAGCTGGATAGGCCATATTCACAGAAAGTGGAGCTGGATAGGCCGTACTCTCAGAAAGTAGAGCTTGATAGGACATACTCTCAGAAAGTGGAACTATGATAGGCCATACTCTCAGAAAGTGTAGCTGGATAGGACATATTCTCAGAAAGTGTAGCTGGATAGGCCATATTCTCAGAAAGTGGAGCTTGATAGGCCATACTCTCAGGGAGTGGAGCTGGATAGGTCATACTCTCAGGAAGTGGAGCTGCATAGGCCATACTCTCAGAAAGTGGAGCTGGATAAGTCATACTCTCAGAAAGTGGAGCTGGATAAGTCATACTCTCAGAAAGTGGAGCTGGATAGGACATACTCTCAGAAAGTGGAGCTGGATAAGCCATACTCTCAGCAAACCAACACAACACATCGCGAGACAGGCGCTCACCTAGAACCCTCAGGGCAAAAAGAAACTTGGAAGGTCAATAAAAACATGGCGGAGGTGGCAGATGCAGGATGTAGATGGAATTATCACCACTAAGGTAGAACTCTGCTGGCTTCAACCATGTTTCCAGACACCTCTATCTCCCATTGCCGTGTGCAGCTCTCGATGCTCCAGTCACGTGTCCTCCTTTAGAGAGTAGATAAATATAAAGGCTTCCTCTTCCATTCCATGGAGTCGGGCTATACTCTGCCATGGAACGAAACGACTTACGTATGTCAGGTAAATGATGTGTGGGGTGGATTGTGTGAGACGGAGAATGCAATGGTGGTCGCCAATTGCCATGAGATTTGTGCAGCCGACGGATACGTCTATCGGCCACGCTTCAGTGGTACTGCACCTGCGAACGCAAGTAGAACGTAGTAGGCCACAGTCTAGTATATAAGTGGCCGCCCGCCGCGCCGAGGAATGGTCGCATGGATTGTATATTTGTATTGGGATCAGTCTAGCAGCAAGTGGTGGTGGTTCAACAGCCTGAGTGTTGGCGTGTCGTGTGTCTTGTACTTACACCGTTCTCATCAGGTGAGTGGGTCGCACCTCTAGAGATCAGACGCGGTGCGATGTGTCACAGTAATGGTCAGCGTTCTCTTTTATTCCAGTTCTTTCTATTATCGTTGTAATGCTTGTAAATTTGGCGCACTGCTGAACTGGAATTACCCGACGATTTTAGCGGAATATAAGTGTCTTTATTGTACTGTATATTGTAAATATAGTTATTCTTGTGATAAAATGGGACAGCGAAAACATGGTGAACGATGTCCCTCGTTGAGTGTCAGTCAGTCAGTCAGTCAGTCAGTCAGTCAGTCAGTCAGTCAGTCAGTCAGTCAGTCAGTCAGTCAGTCAGTCAGTCAGTCAGTCAGTCAGTCAGTCAGTCAGTCAGTCAGTCAGTCAGTCAGTCAGTCAGTCAGTCAGTCAGTCAGTCAGTCAGTCAGCCAGCCAGCCAGCCAGCCAGCCAGCCGTTCGTTCGTTCTTTGTTTTTTTTATTCTTTCATTCAGTCAGTTAGTCAGGCAGTCAGTCAGCTAGTCAATATATTTGTTATTGTATTTATATTTGCATAGATATATGATATTGGCGGAATTCTGAGACTTTAAAAATCTATGTAAACAAACACCATATTGGATTGTTTCGTATTGTGTTGTAACAATTACCGTGGCGATTTTCTCTCAACCATTTAGCATTGAAAATACATAGTTATGAAGATAAGTGGTATGCAGATATCAACTAGCTTCGTCTTCGTGGCAGAATAGAATATCCAGTTGAGTGTTCCAAGATGAAAACAAGATATATGTGAACGAAATATGAATCTCATTGACGGGGTTGTCAATATATGTCCGTCGGAGGAGAGCGTGAATCTATGGGACAAGACTTTGGTTGTGTTTTGATCAGTCAAACGACACGAGTGCGCATGTTTATTCGTGTATGTGGAGTGTATTGCACTGCGAAACTCGTATATAATGTGTCGGTGCCAATTCGACCAAATAACTAGCTCCGACCCACACATTCCAGAAACCAATACAGACCCGCGTGTTTGTTGACTCGACAATGCTCAACCAATTATAATCGCCACGGAGAAACTATAATTATAATTAGCAGTTACATGCGATAAAATACACAAGCAAGATACATATTCATACTTTTCGTGAAACACATTGTATCGACATCGTATATAAAATAACACCAAGCGACGTTCCCACACATTCCACAAACCAATATAGACCTGCACGTTTGCTGGTTAAGTTCAACCAAGTGTAATTGTCACGGAGAACCTATAATTAGCAGCTGCGTGCGATATAATGCACCTAGCAACACAAGCGCGTGCTCAACTGTTGTTGCGTGTAACGTGACGTCATTGTCACGTGACGTCGTTGTCACGTGCTGACACCGAGGGGATTGTCTCGGTAACGAAGAGCTCTCTATTCGTGGTCAATGATCTAAGCAAATACGTGTTAATGCTGTCCTTCTATCAGATTATGTACTTAGCGTTCCCCGTGTCCATAATGCGTGTTTAATCCAAATGCATTGAACGATTTAACGGCAGAATGTTTCTACGAATGAAAAAGCAAGGAGGTGTAAATTTGATGATTGTTGAATATTTTCCTGTTCTTTTTGTTTTCTTTAGTAATTTGTTCAGTTCTTATTTATATTCTGTTTTTTGTTTCTCTTTCAAGTTCTTCGTAAGATGATTCGTCTCTGCGTTTGCCCACTAAACTCACCACTTTTCTTGCCTTGGTAATGCCAACTGCGGTAAATTACCAGTTACAAGTCTTTTGCTCTAATTTTCTCTCGTCTTGTACTATTTAAACACATCCTCGTTAAGCAGGTTCGTTAATATGAGCAGCAACACCGATGAAAAGAACAACAGCCTCGAAGAAGTTGTAAGAACAGAACGGTACAAGAACCGTACAGAATGGAGAGGTTGTAAGAACAGAACGGTACAAGAACCGTACAGAATGGAGAAGTTGTAAGAACAGAACGGTACAAGAACCGTACAGAATGGAGAAGTTGTAAGAACAGAACGGTACAAGAACCGTACAGAATGGAGAAGTTGTAAGAACAGAACGGTACAAGAACCGTACAGAATGGAGAAGTTGTAAGAACAGAACGGTACAAGAACCGTACAGAATGGAGAAGTTGTAAGAACAGAACGGTACAAGAACCGTACAGAATGGAGAAGTTGTAAGAACAGAACGGTACAAGAACCGTACAGAATGGAGAAGTTGTAAGAACAGAACGGTACAAGAACCGTACAGAATGGAGAGGTTGTAAGAACAGAACGGTACAAGAACCGTACAGAATGGAGAAGTTGTAAGAACAGAACGGTACAAGAACCGTACAGAATGGAGAAGTTGTAAGAACAGAACGGTACAAGAACCGTACAGAATGGAGAAGTTGTAAGAACAGAACGGTACAAGAACCGTACAGAATGGAGAAGTTGTAAGAACAGAACGGTACAAGAACCGTACAGAATGGAGAAGTTGTAAGAACAGAACGGTACAAGAACCGTACAGAATGGAGAGGTTGTAAGAACAGAACGGTACAAGAACCGTACAGAATGGAGAAGTTGTAAGAACAGAACGGTACAAGAACCGTACAGAATGGAGAAGTTGTAAGAACAGAACGGTACAAGAACCGTACAGAATGGAGAAGTTGTAAGAACAGAACGGTACAAGAACCGTACAGAATGGAGAAGTTGTAAGAACAGAACGGTACAAGAACCGTACAGAATGGAGAGGTTGTAAGAACAGAACGGTACAAGAACCGTACAGAATGGAGAGGTTGTAAGAACAGAACGGTACAAGAACCGTACAGAATGGAGAGGTTGTAAGAACAGAACGGTACAAGAACCGTACAGAATGGAGAAGTTGTAAGAACAGAACGGTACAAGAACCGTACAGAATGGAGAAGTTGTAAGAACAGAACGGTACAAGAACCGTACAGAATGGAGAAGTTGTAAGAACAGAACGGTACAAGAACCGTACAGAATGGAGAGGTTGTAAGAACAGAACGGTACAAGAACCGTACAGAATGGAGAGGTTGTAAGAACAGAACGGTACAAGAACCGTACAGAATGGAGAGGTTGTAAGAACAGAACGGTACAAGAACCGTACAGAATGGAGAGGTTGTAAGAACAGAACGGTACAAGAACCGTACAGAATGGAGAGGTTGTAAGAACAGAACGGTACAAGAACCGTACAGAATGGAGAGGTTGTAAGAACAGAACGGTACAAGAACCGTACAGAATGGAGAAGTTGTAAGAACAGAACGGAAGTTGATTTCTTGTCGCATTGACAGGTCTACTGACACTTGACTTCCAACTGGTGTATCATTCCCTTTACCACCCATAGACGTCGGAACCGGGAACGGGGGGGGGGGGAGGCGGCAATATTTTGAGTAGGTATATGTTGAATATATGTTGCCCCCATCCCCCAAATTGCTCTTCGCCCCCCCCCCCCAAAAAAAAAATTATTCAACAACTTCCTACGCTTGTGCACCCCTTGTTACTTATTCTTACGGCCTTCTACATTTCAAATGTATCTTAAACATTTGACGTTTCTTCTGCACCCAGATTCAAGGTGACTCGTTTACCGGTTGTTTCCTCGCCGTGAATCTTTTCGACGGGAGTATTTATTTACTAACGAAGGCCACCTTTCCGCGTCTTGCAGCATACTCCGAGATATAGCAGCATACTCCGAGATATAGCAGCATACTCCGAGATATAGCAGCATACTCCGAGATATAGCAGCATTTGTCCGCGTGTGTATTAGCAACTGGCAACTGGAGTCGGGAGAACTGAAAACGGCAATGGAGACAGATGGTTGGAGCTAGCAAAGTTCGACACCAGTGGCGAACATGAGCGAGCGAGTGAATATTAGAATCACGGACGTGCGACGAAACACACAGAATGTGTATCTAATTCGTCGAGTGTGACGGCCCGCTGGCTTTAATACTCCAGTGCTATAATTAGCAATAACGCTGCCACGTTGATTACACGAACAGTCGCAGCACAAACAGAGACCACTGGTCAGTTCACGCTCACACGCGGACTATCGCGTACACATTGGATACCTGTCTCACTGGACGAATAATTACAGGGCCTGTGTCCCTCTTGCGACGTTGTCTGCTTTGTAAACGTCAGTGACGACACCGACGTCACAGATACAAGGGAGGCTTTGAAGTGACATTAAAGGAAGGTCGCCGTGCGATAGCCATTGATCGGACAGGTAAACCATATACCCTGTTGTTTCGTTGGCGCTATTTTATCTTTTGTGTTTCGTTTTGAAGCAGTAATGTCGTAGAAATTAATTACGCCAAACCTAAAGGAATATTAGCAACACGCTCTGCGCATGGTCCATATGTTTCTGGTGAAACTGTACCTAGTCGCTCAGTACATATACGACAGAAGCTATGAATTGTGATTAATCCGTATTTATCTGGATTATGTCATAATATGGTACCGATTACGTAGTTAATTCTGTTCCTTCGTTTTTTCATGATTCCCCACGAAATATCCAATCACGTTGCTTGTATTTATTTGATATTGTGCCAAGTTAGCAAACAACTGAGTGGTTACTGTCACATGTTATGCTTAGTCTCATCGGGCACAGATTTATACAGCATTTGCCGATGTATATTGTTACAATTATTTACCCGCACGGACGACATTTTGCTTGTTAAAAAAACATAGAACAGATTTAGGCTCTAATGTTCATCAGTCACAATCCACGCGCCCACTGGGCATCTTATAAGTGGGTATTTCGAGTTATAAAGTTGTGTTTGAGAATACTAGTACATCTAAAGGACACCATGGTGGACAGTAGAAAGACAGACCGTGTATATGAGATCTCATGTCAGAGTTGTAGCCTTACATTGGGCGTAAAGGGAGAACATGTGGAGGTTGGTTGAGAGGAGGTTGAAACGATCACAAACAGAAGGTCTACCCGTGGACAGAGGAGAGTTATCAACAGTAGAACATATGTCCGCAATAAGAGACGGTGTCAACAGACATAACTTATTGACTGAGAAGGAGCCACTGTGATTGACAGGGAAAGCAACAGAAGGGTGATATGGATAAAGGAGGACCTCTGGATCAGAAAGACAGCTCCTATCATGAATTGAGAAGGGGGGGGGGGTATTTGAGACAACCTACCTGCAGTACCAGCTGGCGAGTAGAAGAAAAATTCAGTTCCTGAAGACGGCAACCGATGGAAATTGAGTTAACTTTAAAAGTTATGTTAATAAGAAAATTTATATTCACCGATTTGGAATAATTGTTTCAAATCTATTCAGCGCCCATGCAGAGATTATAAATTATAACATTATCCTCGACCACATGGCAATGCCAATATTAATCCATTTGTCACCATACAAAGTTCATGTTGATAACCTAATCTGGATATACATGGTACTTCGGATTAGTACTATTACACTGACACTAAGTATAGCGGGCCTTCGGACACTATTTATAGCGGGCCTTCAGTGACAGTTTTAACAAGCATTTCTTCCACCGCCTTCCACTGGATTTCTTCTTTCGACAAATTCTCTTGCACTGGCATTATACATCCCGTCACATCTCTTCTTCATGTCATTAAAACGACCCAATTATCAATTGTTTTCGATCTCAAAAAGTAAATTTAAATTAACGAGGTCATTAACGAGGTCATAATTCAGTTCATGTTCTCATTTGTATTGCTGTAGTATATTTATTGTTGTAGTATATTTATTGTTGCAGTATATTTATTGCTGTAGTATACTTATTGCTGTAGTATATTTATTGCTGTAGTATATTTATTGATGTAGTATATTTATTGCTGTAGTATATTTATTGTTGCAGTATATTTATTGCTGTAGTATACTTATTGCTGTAGTATATTTATTGCTGTAGTATATTTATTGCTGTAGTATATTTATTGCTGTAGTATATTGATTGTCAATATGTATAGCCCTACCCAATTCTTGGCGCGAATTCTTGAACTTGAAGCGACTTCTTGGAACAATTTCTTGAAGCGACGCATTTCAAGATACGTCTTGAAGCGATATATTTAAGAGACTTATTGAAACAACTTCCTGAAGCGATTTCTATAAGCGACTTCTTGAAGTGACTTCTTGAAGTAACTGACTTCGTGAGGCGACTTTTTTGAGCGACTTCTTGGAGCGACTTCTTGAATCGATGTATTGGAGCGACTTCTTGAAGCGACTTCTTGAAGCAATTTCTTGAAGTGCCTTATTGAAGCGACTTCTTGAAGCGACTTCTTGTGGCAACTTCTTGAAACAACGTATTGAAGCGACGAGTTGAAGCGACTTCTTGAAGAAAGGTCTTAAAGCGATTTCTTAAAGCGACTTCTTGCCACTGCTTCTTGAAGCGACTTCTTGAAACGACGTATTGAAGGGACTTCTTGAATTGATTTCTTGAAGCGATTTTGAAGTTACGTCTTGAAGTGACTTCTTGAAACGACTTCTTGGCGCAACGCCTTGAAGTGAATTTTTTAAACGACATATTGAAGCGACTTCTTGATGCGATTTTTTTAAACAACTTCTTTATGCAACTTCTTGAAGCGACTTCTTGAAGCAACGCATTGAAGCGACGTATTGTAGCAAAGCAACTTCTTTAAGTAATTTCTTGAAGTGACTTCTTTAAGCGACTTCTTGGAGCGACTTCTTGGAACGATGTATTGAAGTGACTTCTTGGAGTAACTCTTTTAAACGACTCCTTTAAGTGAGCCCACGTACACTACTGCATGCATCCCTCAACGACACCGTGTGTGTGCTTGCAGCGTGTTCATCCTGCTCTCTGGCCGGGCGTCCGTCTACGTCCTGTCTGCCTTCACGTGCGAGGAACACAGCGTCGACGCCGTTGGCCGGGCCAACTCAGGCGACGCCAACAACTCTCAGTCGCACGAACTCGACAGGAACCTCTTCGGACGATTCGCCATGAGCTATGGTCAGTGACGGGTGTGGCCGGCCATGGTATGTGTGTGTGTGTGCGTGCGTGCGTGCGTGCGTGCGTGCGTGCGTGCGTGCGTGCGTGTGTGTGTGTGTGTGGGGGGTAATCTAGAACATATACTGAGAAACAGTCAGATTGGAAAATCGAAGAACATAAAGGGAGAGACAGACAACAAATTAAATAGGGCATGCAAAGTTTAATTTCAGTTAACCGAACAACAACCAAATCCATTCTTTGCCACATTACAAAAGAATAATATGGAATGCTGCATATTATTCATATTATTTCTGTATGAATTATTCCGTTTATTTTGGGGCAATTAGAACACTTTTTTAAATGGTTCAAACATTGTAGGACCCGGCCAGAGTTTCGGCGAGCTTGCCCTGCTGGGGGACGACGGTAGAGGGCGCCGCAACGCCAGCGTCATCGCTGACGACGACACCGATCTACTTGTCATTGAGCGAGACTTGTTTGAAGAGACACTCAAGGTAAATGTTGGCACATTGGTCTGACGCGTCAGCTGCCCGTCAATATGTTCAAACTTCAACTTCTATTGGAAACTGAGCGCTAGTTTTGTCCCTATCGGAATGATTGGTAACTATCGTGTATGCACGCCCTCTGTCGGATAGCACCAGCAAATTGCAATATATTACAAATGGGCCTACTAGCCTGCGTGCGAATCTAGGATCTCGCAAAGGCGGAGGCCAAGGGGGACCAAACGGGAGCCGTGGTCCAATGTCCCTCCCACAAACACGCCACTGGTGGCATTTCGTAAAAGTTATGTCGCAGTGGCGTCACAAACAAGTTAATATGACTTGTGGGCGTCATTGGACCGTGAAGTTGGACACAGCTGGCTGCGCAAACGCGTGTCACTTGGTCCTGTCGTGCCTGCCACATTGTTTACTGCGACTATTACTTTGTACCGCAATCTAGTTTTTTGCATTTTATGTCTAGATGCATTTTACGCGACATTCAACAGCGCCAGCTCGTACATCAGCTACGAGGACAGAACATCGCATAGCACACTTGGTTTTATGGACTGACACCAGCCAGAAATACATATAGCTTAATAAATCAAATAACTGCTCCTGGCGTTTACTATACTCGGGTACTGTTTATAGCAGTGCAGTAGTCCACGATCCAACGAGATGTAAACATAATGTGTTGTCAAAGGGCCGGCAACCGTTTCCATGACTGTTCAGTTCAGCAGGTTAAATTGTTTTGCCTCGACTATTGTGCGATACTTTGTACTTAAGATGCTAACTTGCACACGCCATACAACGTAGATCATAAGCCGTCCCTGGTGTAATCGCATCTACAAAAAAAAAAAAAAATTGGTTCCATATGGAACTTAAATCAACTACATGTTACTTTATTCTTACTACTGTTTGCATTACAATAAAATGCCGCGCAATAAACCATTCTGGCGCTCACTTCTAAACAACCGCTATCTCTGTCAACGGTACGGTTAATGAATGCAAAGTCCCAGTCTCGTAGCATTTCCTTATCATCAGTGACGTCACGTCGAAGCTTGCCGATAAGCGCGGGGGGGAATGTGCATAATCGAGGCAGGCCAGTAGAACAGAATATTATTTGGAATTATTAATTAGTGTAATTCTAATGAATTTTTCGGTGTTGTGGAAATGGAAATATAATAAAAGGTGTAATGTAATATGATTTCAAGCAATCGTTGTTGTTATTCCGTTTAAAAGTGGCAGTGCCACATTTAGGTGGGGTGGAGGCTTTAGACCATGGCGTCCCTCTGGCTTAATTTGTTCTTATGTAATCTGTTGCACCAGCGTGGGAAATTGGGTGACTAAACTTGCCCCCTTGGCCTCCTCTGATAGTGGACTCTCGTCGATTTAGCTCATCGCGAATTATGATCGTTGATGTTCAAAACTGTAGTGTACCAATAGTTTAAGTAATAGTTTAAGTAATATGCGTAGTTGGTTTAAGAAAGAATGCCTACTTTTGTTAGAATCATCGAACGAATTTACTTTGATCGTTAGACCGGGTAAAGCGAAAGTATGAGTAGCTGCATGTTATTGTGTATAGAACCGAGCAATTCCTTAGAGGGATCATGCCTCGGTTAGACTTCCTGGTGTGTTACAGTGTTACGAATGTAGGGCACAGTCATTTTAGATATGTGTAATTTTCAAAAAATCATATCATCTGACATAACTGCATTTGAGCAGACACATTGGCAAGTTTGCTTGTAGAACATGTTAGAAATGTAACCGTGGATTTTTAGATGATTTAAATAGGCGGAAGGATTTTTTGGCAATTTCTTCGCCACAAGGCACGTGTGCGTAGTAATTTATGCAGAAATTGGTAAATATTGACGGGCATGGCACGTTCAGCCGTTTTAAGAGAGTTAGAAATATGTGATTTTGACCAAAGTAGACCAGCATATCAATGAGATGATGACAACGGCAGGAAAGGAGTTTCAGAATTTTGTAAGGTCCCGTTTTCTTATAATCATGCAAAACGTTAACATGGTCACCAATGGGAAACCTAACAGTAGGCTGAACCCTGGTGTTGGCCTTGTGTGCTGGTAACATATACAATTATTTTGACATTCGTTCGTCGATCTTAGGGCAAACAACAGGAGGAATATCAACAGAGGAAGGAGTTCGTGGAGCAACTGCCTCTCTTCAGGGAACTCAGCTCCAAGTTCCGTCGTCTTGTCGAGTTGAGCATGCGCAAGGAGGTGTGGCCGTTCGAGAGTGTGTTGGTTCGACAGGGCAGCCCGGTCGTGGGGCTTCAATTCATTGCAAAGTAACTGGTTGTACTTCTACTCGACCAATGTCAAGTTCAGTACTAGTACAGTATGTTCCAATTCACACAGAAACTGCATTTATCAGTCTTTGTTAACTACACAATATCCTTTCAACCTTTCGTCTTTCACATAGGCCGTGTGCAAGGTGTGGTCCTAAGCTACACATGTCCACCAATGTCTGTCTTTACCTTTTCTTGTCCAAAGCGCTCCTGCATAATTAATTAAATATGTCATCGCCCCATCGCCCCATCGTCTCGTCGGTCTTAGAAATAAAATCTTCCTCTTATTATTATTTTCGTTTTTCTTTTAAATTCTGCACTTTTTGAATGGAAAAAATCATTCAATATATACAATACTGTTATTGCAGAGGTCAGGCGAAGGTCGTCATTGATCCGGATTTACATCGGCAGCAGTTTCCAAAATTGTTTGAAGGGAAGAAATCCGCGGACTTCACAGAATCTAGAAGGTGTGTTTATAAATGACAATCATTACTCGGCGTCATACCAGAATAGTGGGCGCTCATATTTTCATTTGTCACGCTAGCAAATGCAAGTTGTCACACAGCTATTAACGGAAACTATAACAATGGACACGCCTTATTTGACTAAAAGACGGGGTATTCTGATAATGTAAACTGGTCAATTGATATTTAATGTTATTTAAATTGGATTTTTTTTGTGATGGCTTGAACGCTTGGCTTGAACGTTATCTCTTATCTCGGCAATGATGTTCCTGCCTGTAATAGTCCTATGTTTTTTCGAAATGCCGCAGTGATCTAAACACAGTCTCTCTTCACAAAATACGTGAACATGATCCAAGAATGTGGCTATGTGTGAAATTTGAATACGCATTCTTGTGTTTGCAGAAATATCAGAACGAGGCCAAACCGGATGCTGGAATCTGTGCAGCAGGAGCAGGTGCGAGTGCGCAGGCGCGAAGGTTATGCGGCCGCCGAACGAAGATTACACGAAAAAGCACACTCCATTTGTTGCGTTGATGAAAATGATGTGATAGGTACGACTATTATGTTTTCAACTACTTTAGACACATGTTTTGAAAATGGCACACATACTGTTTAGAGTTGGACATAAACGGTGAC
The DNA here is from genome assembly GCA_963662155.1 of Lamellibrachia columna. Taxonomy (NCBI): domain Eukaryota; kingdom Metazoa; phylum Annelida; class Polychaeta; order Sabellida; family Siboglinidae; genus Lamellibrachia; species Lamellibrachia columna. The sequence goes on from OY759262.1 coordinate 64,403,649, forward strand.
TTCTTAGAAATTCATTTAAAGATTGCCATTTTTTTCAAGCGAAAAATGCATTTCTTTTTTAGTAAGATGCCATGTGGTTATTATGATATCAATTCAAATACCTTTCAAAATGCACCTTTCAGTACTCACTTACCCATGGTCGTTTTCTGAGATGCTCGTCGATAGCACTAGATGGGTTTCCTTGTATGGTGTCAACCGAAAGCATCCACCAACCGGACAATACAATGTCAATGTTATCCGCGACAACTGGCGTCACCGGAGCCAAGCACTTGACCCTCAAATGCAATGTTCAATTACCAAGCGCGATATCAATCTGACATCAGCTATCATATTTAATCAAGGCGCACGGATCCGCTAACACTTGACGCTATAAATGAGCTTATTAAAATTGCTCACTGATGTTCCGAAGTCGTGGTCCTTTTTGTCCGGTGTAAACAGTGTATTGACGGAACGTAGGCGGACAGATTTAATTTAGCGCTGGCGCCATCGTCGTAGGTGCCATTGATAGACGTCTGCGATGCCCAACGCTCTGTTCGTAGGGGCAGGCCTAGCGCTTTAAGACGGGACGTGTTGCCTACGTGCTTTGTATTAGAACATGTTACGTGAGTCTTTTACTCGATATTATAACGCCATTGAAATCAGGCGTTTACTTGTGTTCGAATAGATGGAAGTGCTTTGTTCGGTTAAGCAGAAATGATTATGGGTTCCCTGAAATGCAGTTGGTGCTGCTTTTATAAGCGACTGAAGTAAAAAAAATCACCCTTTCTGCAATACGTAATTGTTGAACAACAAAGAGTGTGCATGCGTGCATACGTTATATGACATCACGTCGTTCGGTTAAACAGTAGTAATTATGGGTTCCAACAACTGCACTCGGTGCTGCTTTATAAGTGGTATAAAAATCACACGTTTTTGTGTGACGTAATTGTTGAACTGCCTGTAACGGGGTATGTCGTTCACGTGATTGAGGGGTGATGTTGATCCTTGCATACAGGGAATTGAACTTTGTCCCAATTGAAGTATGAGCCAGTGAAATGTGTTGCTGAGAACTCGGCAAACCTAGTTAGCTTCGATGTTTCGAATTGCAAATGCACATAATATATACATTTTTAAATAACGCAATTCCGTAATTATCACACAGTGAGCGCATAAATATATCAGACGACAACTTGGGTACCGGCGAAACGCAGAAAAACTAAAACACTGTTGTCCGGGATATCCACCTGTGTTTTTGTGGGCGTGGACATGAACCGCGGACGTGGTGTACTGCTTGGAATCTCACCACGTATAAAGTTCACGTAGTGTGCACGTTGAAGTGATGATATCGTGCGTGTCGTTACAGGTGATATTGAACTGATCCTGGGCCTGGGTCGCTACACGCAGACCGTTGTGTGCACGGCTCACACCGAGGTCTATGTGCTCGACAACAAGAACATCGACCGTCTGCTCCGGAGAAACCAGAAGACGATGGCGATGCTCCGGAGCAAGGTCGAGAGCAAGCTTCGGAGTCGCTCGTGCACTCACCTCGGTCGTAACATCGAACTGTACGACCATCTGATCCAGGTTTGTCACAACGACGACGATTGGTTGAAATGATAATAGTGACGTTACATTGGTTTTCATTTGTCATATGTGCGGCAGATACACCCACACAAACACATACTGCACGCACGCACGCACGCACGCACACACGCACGCACGCACGCACGCACGCACACACACATCCCGTACGCAGACGAGGTGTATTGAAATTTTTATTTCATCAAACTCCATACTGCAAGTATCCATATCCATATTTGGAATACTTGGGCGGAGAACAAAGTTAACAAAACTGTGGAATATCGATCTTGCCAAATCTGGTTAAATCTGGTTGAATATCTACGTGACTGTGACTGTAGTGGTGCTCCTTCAGCGGTTCGCCTCAGCCGCTGCCTCGCCGTCACAGGCCGCTCACGCCGAACCGTCCCAGCCGAGGACTCAGCAGCCGCGGCCGGCGACGAAGACCACGGACGAGGGCCAGAGCATGGTGGACAAGATCAAAGACCGCGAACTCATGATGGCGCAGATGATCGAACTGTTCCTTCAGGTCTGTCCCTCGTCCCTCGTCCCTTGTCCCTCGTCAACGTCCCTTGTCCCCCGTCCCTCGTCCCACCTCCCTCGACCCACGTTCCACGTACTACGTCCCTCGTCCCACGTCCCCCGTCCCTCGTCCCAACTCTTACAGTCAATAAAATGTGCGACATGTTTCTACATTTTAAGTTGCCGTTTCTGTTATCGATACATTTCTCCCATATTTTAGGATGGACAAATGACATATTATTTTTATTGATAGACAAATAAAATATTTTAAAATAAGTACATCGAAGCTACCAGCCGAGTTGACATAACATTCTTAAACTAGTTGTTTGTATTAAAATCTAACACTATTTACGGTGCAATTACATAATGTCGAACTTACATTTGCGTCCATCGTATGGATGGAAAACAGTAAATACCCAAATGAGATTTACTTTGTAAAAACACTTTCTTGTCTCACATTCCGGCATCTTATTTGCATCATTTGTTTAACTGAAATAAACATTTTGTTTGGGCATCCGAAATCAACATAAAATCAAGACATACTTAGTCGTACATACAGGATCGCATCCCGATGATTGAGCCGCATGTACCCGGAAGCATATACTACCGGACTAAGTCTGTGGAGCGTGCGCAGGCGCGGAAGGAAGTGTCTGAAGCACGGCGCATGAATACGTTTCGTTCGGTGGGAGCGAGGCTGGAATATGCGCGCAAGGCAGAACGGCGTCGACCGCGCAGTCGGCGGGAACTCGAGCAGCTGACCTGTTCCCGGGCGGACAGACACATACATGTGAGAAGGTTTATACGCTATAAAACATAAATTTAAAAGCTGGTTTACACGAGGGATTTGTGCCCAAATTGGTCGAGCGAACCTGTTCATTATGACAATGTGCCGCTACATTGTGTGCGTTTACACGAACTATGTATCTAGACATAGCGACGTAGATATTGACTCGCACCATTCCCGATGTTGGCTTACATTAAAGGAGAAATAAAACGTTTTCCTTGGATGACGTTGGTCCTACTGGTCTGAATTTCAGATTCCCGTCTCTGTGCTATTTCTGACAGTAAATGTGCCACAACAGTAAAGATTAAAACATGAAGTATAACATCATAACATTGTTAATTAACATGAAGTATAACATCATAACATTGTTAATTAATATGTGCTTTTCATCAGAAATATTCAGTGAAGTTGGACATTTTAATTTCATGAAAACCCAGCTAACCAATGAACATCATTGTACATTCCCTTCACCCGGTCGTTGCTTCCCCGCCAGCAGGCGCTGTCGATGAAGAGATACCTTCAAAACGTGAGCAGCGACTCTGGCGTGGCCTTGCGTCCACACACGGCGAGCGGGGTCGGTCTGCGTCCGTCCGTCTCCTGTCCACGAACCGGGTCTCGCCCCTACTCGGCGAAGAGCGTGCCCGACAACAACGCCGCCATCTTCGGGCTGACGGAGCCGGCGGACGATGACGTCGCCGAAGACGACTTCGATGACGAGTCTTACCGCCAGGTGGGTACAGTACTGTATTGAATTTTAATCACGCGCGCAGTAAAAGTGTCGTAGTCTGCAAATGTGTCCTTCCCCTGTTCGTACACTATTTTTCGGGGTGCAAACAATCCTTGAAAGTGAGTGTTATCGTTGCTCCCATTTTTGTCCCTGAAGTCCGGGATGAGGTTGGCATCGACACTGGCTGTTTTGTCGGGGTAGCGTCTCAAAATCATTGGTACTTTTTTCGTATGGCATGGACGCGGAAGTAAAACACTGATCTGACCCCAGGTGCTGGCACAGCTGAGCCACTTCCAGCTGGACCAGAACACGTCTCGGGCCCGCATCATCTGTTCCATGATGCACAAGCAGACGGGAGACAAGTGGAGGGACCTGCTCGGACTCATCAAGAAGGAGAACAAGGAGCCGGACGCCGAGGAGGACGAGGGAGAGCGCGAGGAGGACGAGACCTTCGACTACGAGACGAGCGACGCGGCGTTGTCGGGCTTGGAGGCGAAGATCCGGCAGTTCCACTCGAGGCAGGACGACTCCGGGCGGCGCGTCGTGCCGCAGATCGCCGAGCTGAGGCGCTTCAGCATCGAGGTAGGCATCGGTTTAACTCCGTCGATTTCACTTCCAAGTACCACCATCTAGCATCTTGATGTTAGGTATTTTGTGTATTGAACATACATACGCACACACGCACGGGCGCGCACGCATGCACGCACGCACGCACGCACGCACGCACGCACGCACGGACACGCATACACACATGCACGAGGGCACGCTCGCACGCACACATATATATATACATATACGCGCAGAGTAAGATCAACATTATTACGAAGCTGGCAGCGTCATTAGTACCACCATCAACGTCGTCATAGCAACTGACATATGTATTTCCGCTGACCTGGCCTCAGTCGACTTGCCTCAGTCACAAACACGCAATCGGACAACATTGCGACAATGCGCTGTCCCCTCCACCTTCGACGGCGTCTGCGTGACTACCCTATTCCCCAACTTATCCCGCCGCCCGGCGTGTGTCGATAGGCGTAAGACCGCTAGTGATTCTCCAACCCAAAGCAATGTTAATAGTGATGTTTATCTTATCAACCATCCACAGTGATGTGAATATAATTTGGTTTTCGAGACAATCAACATGGACGATGATCCCGTCATTTGTCGCACAACCAAACTGGATTTTTCGTACACAGGGGATCCTTCCATCACACACATTCTTCGTACACAGGGGATCCTTCCATCACACACATTCTTTGTACACAGAGAATCCTTCCATCACACACATTCTTTGTACACAGAGGATCCTTCCATCACACACATTCTTCGTACACAGAGGATCCTTCCATCACACACATTCTTTGTACACAGAGAATCCTTCCATCACACACATTCTTCGTACACAGAGGATCCTTCCATCACACACATTCTTCGTACACAGAGGATCCTTCCATCACGCACATTCTTCGTACAGAGAGGATCCTTCCATCACGCATATTCTTTGTACACAGAGGATCCTTCCATCACGCATATTCTTCGTACACAGAGGATCCTTCCATCACGCACATTCTCCGTACAGAGAGGATCCTTCCATCACGCATATTCTTCGTACACAGAGGATCCTTCCATCATGCACATTCTTCGTACACAGAGGATCCTTCTATCACGCACATTCTACGTACACAGAGGATATTTCCACCACATTTATACATGTGGCAGTAGAAGTGTCGTAACGTACAACTGTGCTCGTTCCCACGTACAACACTTTTGATCAGAGGCAAATCCTTCAAAGTGGCACCGCTTCGAAATCACTGGCACATTATTGGCATCACGTGAACCCGGATGAAATTATGATCTTAGTATTGGCATCACGTGAACCCGGAAGTAAAATAATGATCTTACCCCAACAGGGCCCCGACGACGTGCCGATACCAGGTGGCACTGTGTACATCCGGCGCAAGAAGTGTCGCTACGCGCCGGGCACCTACGTCAACCCAGACCTGCACCAACACGTGCGTCGCTTCGTCATCCCCCGGGATGCGCTCTTCATCGCCGACCGCTCCCTCTCCGCCCTCGGCTTCCTCCAGGACAGCTCCCACACCGACTGCACCCATACTCCCGGCGGTCGGCCGAAGACAGCCCCCGTCTGCCGACAAGTCAGCAAGCACGCGGCCATGTGGACGTGATTTTACCGTGACAACGTAACGCCTCATGCAGCGCGCCGCCTAGCGGCGACGGGGACGTGACGTCATCCGGACGGTGGAATTATTTCTAGCAGTTAATACCATCCTCATGTCACCAGTGGTCGCTGTGTACATCAGCCCCTGGTGGATTCCCCTTACACTATTTATTTTAAATCACGAGTAGTCGCTAGCGCAATGGAGAAAGACGATAAGTGTTTAGGTTGACATAACATAAAATACGTTTCGCCGATACACACGATACACACGATGCACACGAGTGGCAATCAAATACATACAGGTTCAAAGTAGCATGGATATGAAAAGTTATGTTGGTTAACAACATAACAACAGTTCGTGCATTTGTCATTTGAAACATCGAAGCAAGCATCTGATTCGTTGATACGGCCAGTTTGTAGGGTGGCTCCACCAGGGCTAACTATCACCACTGGCTAACGAGGGTGGTTCGTAGCATTGGCTTATATTGTGTCTGGAAAAACGACGCGTATTGTTTCGGTCGTCGCTACGTGTCTGCGAGATACAGACGGCGTCTCCATGGTGATCGACGGGTATATTCGTCACGTTCTTGTAGACGGTTCACACGAAACATGACGCCGTGCAAAATGGCCAACACGTAATGCCGTACTGCCGTTTCTTGTGGCTCTTTCTTTTGTAGGAAATTCTACAATGACAAGTTCGTGTCTTAATGCGTGGTGCTTCTTTACGACATTAATGTTAACAAGACATTGCTATTCTAAATGTTGGGTCGTCAGATATCGTCTATTCAGTGAGATGCTTGTTAGGTGCATGTAAATGTTTATATTGTGTATACTATCTATTCTTAATTCAAATAATAATTTATTATAACTGCAAACTTCCAATAATTATAAGCATTGTTTTATAACGATCATTAATACGTGCAATACAGCTGACAAACAGCCCAAATAATATCGTCATTATATTTACGCTGTATGATTTTGAAGGTACCTGTATTTATTTACAAAATTACGTCACCATAGATAATGGAAAAGGTAAAGATAAGGAATAACAAATATAAACGAATTATTGCGTTTGACACTTACATTTTGATTGTATTTAAATACACTTTGTGTATGTGTGCGTGCGCGCACGTTTGTGTGTGAGGGGTGCATGCGTGCGTGCGTGCGTGCGTGCGTGCATGTGTCAAATGGAGAGAGAGAGGGGGGCACAGGAGAGAGGGAAAATGAGAGAAAAAAATATATACCGTAAAAATTATTGGGCTACTGGCATGATGTTTATTTTAATTTCAAAATGTGTTTCTAAGTGTAGCTGAGTACAACGAAAAATACTCATTAGACGGGAATCGAACATGCGCTGCCCGAGTGACAGGCGGACATTCTACCCGTGAGCTTACGTTATTGTTTGGATGTATATTCGTGTCAGTTTTAACCTTGAGAAAACGGCGAATTTGTAGAAACGCGGAATATCGAGAAAACGGTGAGTTTGTAGGAAGGCGGAAAAAAATCGAGAAATCTACGAGTTTGTAGAAAGGTGGTAAAATGGAGAAAACGGTAAGTCTTGCCACGATGTCGTGTTACGGGCTTCACAATGACGTGATCTTTTAGCCCTGACCGAATTTGAACTTTGAAGGGATAACGTAACCGTCTTCTCTTGTACTCGCTAGGTTGACGTTAAGCATTCTAGCTGGGCCCAGCAGCAGCTGGTCTGTCATTTGCACAGCTCGTTATCTTGGATCGGTAAGACTTTCACGACACAATGACATATTGTTGTCGAGTGAAATTGAAATGTCAACATACATGACAGTGTTGACATGTGTCATTACATCGTGTCATTGTGGAGGAGGGAATTGGTGTTTGCCTGTTGTTGACGACGAGACAGTCGGTGACTGCGCCGCCATTTCATTAATTTTAGCCCAGTCGTGAAAGTCAAGCCGCATCAAGACACTGCCTTGTCAAGTTGCTGAAAGCCAATCTACTTTGATGTGTAATATGGAGTCGTGGACGTTTCGCCCCCCCAAGTTTTGGTCTCTTAAAATGTTGTCCATGTTCGGCCTTGAGCGTTTTACCAATGCGGCTTTGTCAAGAAGCTCAGCAGGGTGGCACGTTTATCATGTATAGGATAACAATTGGTCCGGTATCACGCCGGTCAACAATAACGTACATGATATTGCAAAATGCACACACACACGCACGCACGCACGCACGCACGCACGCACACACACACACACACGCTAAATTAGCTGACAATGCATGTCCTTCAAAGCTTTCTGACGTCCCAACGGCAACGACCGTTATAACGGCTGACAAGTGGGCACTATGATTGACATGTGCGATAGGCCGCTGCATCAGACAATAGTCTATACATAACATGGTTATGTTTTATTGTTAATAACAATACTATATCAATAACAGGGTCGCTGTTTAGTGTCACTGAAAATCCGACTAAAGAGTCGGAGAGAGCGTTGGATTGTTCCATCCGTGCACCCTGAGACCTCGTCTTGCTACCTCCAGCGTTGTCGCCAGGGGCGGTTTACCAAAAATAGAGTAAATTGAGCTGAACGGTATTATGCAAAAGTAACGTCTTTGTCGACAATGATCGATGGCAGATAACGCGCGCCGATGTTGCAAGCGTAGACCCGGTCTATAACGACTACTGCAATACAGAACCGTACATACACTTCCCACCTGGTACCCCGGGGGAGAAAGTGATATGCACGCATACACTTCCCACCTGGTACCCCGGAGGAGAAAGTGATATGCATTATTTCTAAATGAAAATTCATTTTCCTGCCAGCGGGTAAATATTAATGATGTTGCTTTCTCGACTGGCTGCGTTTCTGCTATTAACGATATCAGCCTCGAGCAACATTTTTCTGAACTGTAAACGATATGCACAGCCTTAGCATGAAAACGTAGTTGTCGAGCACTTGATACAGCATGTCGAAAACACAGCTGTACAATAACAGTTTTAAGATATTTGGTCCGTAATCTACGGATATAGCGAAAAACGACAGCAGAATTGTGTTGATTAATCCGTTCTTTTTTCGTGACAATACAACCCGTCAAAACCGTCAGACTGTAAAATCTGCGTTCTAATATTACACACTAGCTCATGTTTTCTAGCTAAACGTTTCGTTTGCCTTAACACGAAAAGCATACTTGGCGAACAGTCGATACGGGATCTTGAACAACCTAACTATACAATTTAAGAATATTTCGTCTGAAACTTACGAATAATTATGGTTTAAAACGACAGTAGAAATTTAGCTGAATAATCGTCTCTTGTCTCGTGACAGTCCCGTAAAAACTCTCTGACTTTCACATCAACGTTCTAGAAATACAGAATATTTCGACGATCACCGCTTTGCCGTGGCCGCAGCCAGTGTGTGGAGTCGGTTCAGTGAGAACGGCGAAGACACAGCTGCAGAATTGGACACTTTTAAAAACACATTCTTATAAAGTCTTTTCTATGAAATGCTGCATGTGAACATTTGTATATGCATTTATTATTATTTTATTATTACAAAATAATTTATATACATTAAAATTTGTTTTACTAATTAAAAATAATTTCGTATTATTATATATTATTTATGGTAGAACTATTAAAAAAAATCATGGATTATATTTCAGAATGATTATTATTGGTGTTGTGCGCCTGAGAGCAACAGCCATTGATCCGGCGTTACAAATTTTATTATTATTATTATTATTATTATTCTAAAATGTTATGAATCTATGTTTTTTTTCGAGATACGTGTGATGTTGAATTGAGTTTACAATAATAACTACAATAATAATAATAATTGTTATTATTGTTATTGTTATCTTAAGTCCTAAAATATAATTTCGTGGTGTTTTGTATAGTTTTTGTTGTAATTAACAACAATGACCTTATCAAATACGGCGGCCACGAAATTAGAAAGTGCTATAATTTCAAATAAATTGTTAGTGAAATTAATAAATGTATATTACACGCGTGCACCTATGGGTAGCCATATTTTCTAGCCCAACGAACCATTTGATCGTTGGATAAATCATTTGGTACATTTCTGCCAACTAAGTCTATTCCATTACATACTTTATTTGTTTGTTTATGATGTGTGTTTCTAAAACGATTATTATTCATTCCCACCCTACAGAAGTTTTTCCGTTTAGCGCTAATCTAAACCATCTGAATATATTACATCAAAACATAATATTATAGTCGGTGACAGTAGCGGGACTGCTACAGCCCGGGGCAGTAGCGGGACTGCTACAGCTGGGGACAGTAGCGGGACTGCTACAGCTGGGGACAGTAGCGGGACTGCTACAGCCCGGGACAATAGCGGGACTGCTACAGCTGGGGACAATAGCGGGACTGCTACAGCCCGGGACAATAGCGGGACTGCTACAGCTCGGGACAGTAGCGGGACTGCTACAGCTCGGGACATTAGCGGCACTACTACAGCTGGGGACAGTAGCGGGACTGCTACAGCTGGGGACAGTAGCGGGACTGCTACAGCTCGGGACAGTAGCGGGACTGCTACAGCTGGGGACAGTAGCGGGACTGCTACAGCTCGGGACAGTAGCGGGACTGCTACAGCTGGGGACAGTAGCGGGACTGCTACAGCTGGGGACAGTAGAGGGACTGCTACAGCTGGGGACAGTAGAGGGACTGCTACAGCTGGGGACAGTAGCGGGATTGCTACAACTCGGGACAGTAGCGGGACTGCTACAGTTGGGGACAGTAGCGGGACTGCTACAGCTGGGGACAGTAGCGGGACTGCTACAGCTGGGGACAGTAGAAGGACTGCTACAGCTGGGGACAGTAGAGGGACTGCTACAGCTGGGGGCAGTAGCGGGACTGCTACAGCTCGGGACAGTAGCGGGACTGCTACAGCTGGGGACAGTAGCGGGACTGCTACAGCTGGGGACAGTAGCGGGACTGCTACAGCTGGGGACAGTAACGGGACTGCTACAGCTGGGGACAGTAGAGGGACTGCTACAGCTGGGGACAGTAGCGGGACTGATACAGCTCGGAACATTAGCGGGACTGCTACAGCTCGGGACAATAGCGGGACTGCTACAGCCCGGGACAGTAGCGGGACTGCTACAGATCGGGACAGTAGCGGGACTGCTACGGCTCGGGACAGTAGCGGGACTGCTACAGATCGGGACAATAGCGGGACTGCTACAGCTCGGAACATTAGCGGGACTTCTACGGCTCGGGACAGTAGCGGGACTTCTACAGCTCGGGACAGTAGAGACACTTCTACAGCTCGGGAAAGTAGCGGGACTTCTACGGCTCGGGACAGTAGCGGGACTGCTACAGCTCGGGACAGTAGCGGGGCTGCTGTAGTTCAGGACATTAGAGGGACTGCTACAGCTCGGGACTGTAGAGGGACTTCTACAGCTCGGGACAGTAGAGGGACTGCTACAGCTCGGGACAGTAGAAGAGGGTCGTGGTTCTAGTCCACCTGCTGTTGTTTCGAAACTTGGACAGTTTCGTTCACCCCACTTTGCCTGTCTTTCGGAAGATACACTAAAAGCTGTTGGTCCCTTCTACCTGGCGTCTATGGGAAGTAACATATAGCACCTACGTAAGACGTAATTCGTCAAGAGCCCCTTTTCTAGTCAGATACAGCACCTACGTAAGACGTAATTCGCCAAGAGCCCCTTTTCTAGTCGGATACAGCACCTACGTAAGACGTAATTCGCCAAGAGCCCCTCGTCTAGTCGGATACAGCACCTACGTAAGACGTAATTCGCCAAGAGCCCCTTTTCTAGTCAGATACAGCACCTACGTAAGACGTCATTCGTCAAGAGCCCCTTGTCTACTCGGATACAGCACCTACGTAAGACGTCATTTGCCATGAGCCCATTGTCTAGTCGGATACAACACCTACGTAAGACGTCATTCGCCAAGAGCCCCTTGTCTACTCGGATACAACACCTACGTAAGACGTCATTCGCCATGAGCCCCTTGTCTAGTCGGATACAGCACCTACGTAAGACGTCATTCGCCGAGAGCCCCTTGTCTACTCGGATACAGCACCTACGTAAGACGTAATTCGCCAAGAGCCCCTTTTCTAGTCGGATACAGCACCTACGTAAGACGTAATTCGTCAAGAGCCCCTTTTCTAGTCGGATACAGCACCTACGTAAGACGTAATTCGCCAAGAGCCCCTTGTCTAGTCGGATACAGCACCTACGTAAGACGTAATTCGCCAAGAGCCCCTTTTCTAGTCGGATACAGCACCTACGTAAGACGTCATTCGTCAAGAGCCCCTTGTCTAGTCGGATAAAGCACCTACGTAAGACGTAATTCGCCAAGAGCCCCTTTTCTAGTCGGATACAGCAACTACGTAAGACGTAATTCGCCAAGAGCCCCTTTTCTAGTCGGATACAGCACCTACGTAAGACGTAATTCGCCAAGAGCCCCTTTTCTAGTCGGATACAGCACCTACGTAAGACGTAATTCGCCAAGAGCCCCTCGTCTAGTCGGATACAGCACCTACGTAAGACGTAATTCGCCAAGAGCCCCTTTTCTAGTCGGATACAGCAACTACGTAAGACGTAATTCGCCAAGAGCCCCTTGTCTAGTCGGATACAGCACCTACGTAAGACGTAATTCGCCAAGAGCCCCTTTTCTAGTCGGATACAGCACCTACGTAAGACGTAATTCGCCAAGAGCCCCTTGTCTAGTCGGATACAGCACCTACGTAAGACGTCATTCGCCAAGAGCCCCTTTTCTAGACGGATACAGCACCAACGTAAGACGTAATTCGCCAAGAGCCCCTTGTCTAGTCGGATACAGCACCTACGTAAGACGTAATTCGCCAAGAGCCCCTTTTCTAGTCGGATACAGCACCTACGTAAGACGTAATTCGCCAAGAGCCCCTTGTCTAGTCGGATACAGCACCTACGTAAGACGTAATTCGCCAAGAGCCCCTTTTCTAGTCGGATACAGCACCTACGTAAGACGTAATTCGCCAAGAGCCCCTTGTCTAGTCGGATACAGCACCTACGTAAGACGTAATTCGCCAAGAGCCCCTTTTCTAGTCGGATACAGCACCTACGTAAGACGTAATTCGCCAAGAGCCCCTTGTCTAGTCGGATACAGCACCTACGTAAGACGTAATTCGCCATGAGCCCCTTGTCTAGGCGGATAAAGCACCTACGTAAGACGTCATTCGCCAAGAGCCCCTTTTCTAGTCGGATACAGCACCAACGTGAGACGTAATTCGCCAAGAGCCCCTTGTCTAGTCGGATACAGCACCTACGTAAGACGTAATTCGCCAAGAGCCCCTTTTCTAGTCGGATACAGCACCTACGTAAGACGTAATTCGCCAAGAGCCCCTTGTCTAGTCGGATACAGCACCTACGTAAGACGTAATTCGCCAAGAGCCCCTTTTCTAGTCGGATACAGCACCTACGTAAGACGTAATTCGCCAAGAGCCCCTTGTCTAGTCGGATACAGCACCTACGTAAGACGTAATTCGCCATGAGCCCCTTGTCTAGGCGGATAAAGCACCTACGTAAGACGTCATTCGCCAAGAGCCCCTTTTCTAGTCGGATACAGCACCAACGTGAGACGTAATTCGCCAAGAGCCCCTTGTCTAGTCGGATACAGCACCTACGTAAGACGTAATTCGCCAAGAGCCCCTTTTCTAGTCGGATACAGCACCTACGTAAGACGTAATTCGCCAAGAGCCCCTTGTCTAGTCGGATACAGCACCTACGTAAGACGTAATTCGCCAAGAGCCCCTTTTCTAGTCGGATACAGCACCTACGTAAGACGTAATTCGCCAAGAGCCCCTTTTCTAGTCGGATACAGTACCTACGTAAGACGTAATTCGCCAAGAGCCCCTTGTCTAGTCGGATACAGCACCTACGTAAGACGTAATTCGCCAAGAGCCCCTTTTCTAGTCGGATACAGCACCTACGTAAGACGTAATTCGCCAAGAGCCCCTTGTCTAGTCGGATACAGCACCTACGTAAGACGTAATTCGCCAAGAGCCCCTTTTCTAGTCGGATACAGCACCTACGTAAGACGTAATTCGCCAAGAGCCCCTTGTCTAGTCGGATACAGCACCTACGTAAGACGTAATTCGACAAGAGCCCCTTGTCTAGTCGGACACAGCACCTACGTAAGACGTAATTCGCCAAGAGCCCCTTTTCTAGTCGGACACAGCACCTACGTAAGACGTAATTCGCCAAGAGCCCCTTTTCTAGTCGGATACAGCACCTACGTAAGACGTAATTCGTCAAGAGCCCCTTTTCTAGTCGGATACAGCACCTACGTAAGACGTAATTCGCCAAGAGCCCCTTTTCTAGTCGGATACAGCACCTACGTAAGACGTCATTCGCCAAGAGCCCCTTGTCTACTCGGATACAACACCTACGTAAGACGTCATTCGCCATGAGCCCCTTGTCTAGTCGGATACAGCACCTACGTAAGACGTCATTCGCCAAGAGCCCCTTGTCTACTCGGATACAGCACCTACGTAAGACATAATTCGCCAAGAGCCCCTTTTCTAGTCGGATACAGCACCTACGTAAGACGTAATTCGTCAAGAGCCCCTTTTCTTGTCGGATACAGCACCTACGTAAGACGTAATTCGCCAAGAGCCCCTTGTCTAGTCGGATACAGCACCTACGTAAGACGTAATTCGCCAAGAGCCCCTTTTCTAGTCGGATACAGCACCTACGTAAGACGTCATTCGCCAAGAGCCCCTTGTCTAGTCGGATAAAGCACCTACGTAAGACGTCATTCGCCAAGAGCCCCTTTTCTAGTCGGATACAGCACCTACGTAAGACGTAATTCGCCAAGAGCCCCTTGTCTAGTCGGATACAGCACCTACGTAAGACGTCATTCGCCAAGAGCCCCTTTTCTAGTCGGATACAGCACCTACGTAAGACGTAATTCGCCAAGAGCCCCTTGTCTAGTCGACTACAGCACCTACGTAAGACGTAATTCGCCAAGAGCCCCTTTTCTAGTCGGATACAGCACCTACGTAAGACGTAATTCGCCAAGAGCCCCTTGTCTAGTCGGATACAGCACCTACGTAAGACGTAATTCGCCAAGAGCCCCTTTTCTAGTCGGATACAGCACCTACGTAAGACGTAATTCGCCAAGAGCCCCTTGTCTAGTCGGATACAGCACCTACGTAAGACGTCATTCGTCAAGAGCCCCTTGTCTAGTCGGATACAGCACCTACGTAAGACGTAATTCGCCATGAGCCCCTTGTCTAGGCGGATAAAGCACCTACGTAAGACGTCATTCGCCAAGAGCCCCTTTTCTAGTCGGATACAGCACCAACGTGAGACGTAATTCGCCAAGAGCCCCTTGTCTAGTCGGATACAGCACCTACGTAAGACGTAATTCGCCAAGAGCCCCTTTTCTAGTCGGATACAGCACCTACGTAAGACGTAATTCGCCAAGAGCCCCTTGTCTAGTCGGATACAGCACCTACGTAAGACGTAATTCGCCAAGAGCCCCTTTTCTAGTCGGATACAGCACCTACGTAAGACGTAATTCGCCAAGAGCCCCTTTTCTAGTCGGATACAGCACCTACGTAAGACGTAATTCGCCAAGAGCCCCTTGTCTAGTCGGATACAGCACCTACGTAAGACGTAATTCGCCAAGAGCCCCTTTTCTAGTCGGATACAGCACCTACGTAAGACGTAATTCGCCAAGAGCCCCTTGTCTAGTCGGATACAGCACCTACGTAAGACGTAATTCGACAAGAGCCCCTTGTCTAGTCGGATACAGCACCTACGTAAGACGTAATTCGCCAAGAGCCCCTTTTCTAGTCGGATACAGCACCTACGTAAGACGTAATTCGCCAAGAGCCCCTTTTCTAGTCGGATACAGCACCTACGTAAGACGTAATTCGTCAAGAGCCCCTTTTCTAGTCGGATACAGCACCTACGTAAGACGTAATTCGCCAAGAGCCCCTTTTCTAGTCGGATACAGCACCTACGTAAGACGTAATTCGCCAAGAGCCCCTTTTCTAGTCGGATACAGCACCTACGTAAGACGTAATTCGTCAAGAGCCCCTTTTCTAGTCGGATACAGCACCTACGTAAGACGTAATTCGCCAAGAGCCCCTTTTCTAGTCGGATACAGCACCTACGTAAGACGTAATTCGTCAAGAGCCCCTTTTCTAGTCGGATACAGCACCTACGTAAGACGTCATTCGTCAAGAGCCCCTTGTCTAGTTGGATACAGCACCTACGTAAGACGTCATTCGTCAAGAGCCCCTTGTCTAGTCGGATACAGCACCTACGTAAGACGTAATTTGCCATGAGCCCCTTGTCTACTCGGATACAGCACTTACGTAAGACGTCATTCGCCATGAGCCCATTGTCTAGTCGGATACAGCACCTACGTAAGACGTCATTCGCCATGAGCCCATTGTCTAGTCGGATACAACACCTACGTAAGACGTCATTTGCCATGAGCCCATTGTCTAGTCGGATACAGCACCTACGTAAGACGTCATTCGCCAAGAGCCCCTTGTCTACTCGGATACAACACCTACGTAAGACGTCATTCGCCATGAGCCCCTTGTCTAGTCGGATACAGCACCTACGTAAGACGTCATTCGCCAAGAGCCCCTTGTCTACTCGGATACAGCACCTACGTAAGACATAATTCGCCAAGAGCCCCTTTTCTAGTCGGATACAGCACCTACGTAAGACGTAATTCGTCAAGAGCCCCTTTTCTTGTCGGATACAGCACCTACGTAAGACGTAATTCGCCAAGAGCCCCTTGTCTAGTCGGATACAGCACCTACGTAAGACGTAATTCGCCAAGAGCCCCTTTTCTAGTCGGATACAGCACCTACGTAAGACGTAATTCGCCAAGAGCCCCTTTTCTAGTCGGATACAGCACCTACGTAAGACGTAATTCGTCAAGAGCCCCTTTTCTAGTCGGATACAGCACCTACGTAAGACGTAATTCGCCAAGAGCCCCTTTTCTAGTCGGATACAGCACCTACGTAAGACGTAATTCGTCAAGAGCCCCTTTTCTAGTCGGATACAGCACCTACGTAAGACGTCATTCGTCAAGAGCCCCTTGTCTAGTCGGATACAGCACCTACGTAAGACGTCATTCGTCAAGAGCCCCTTGTCTAGTCGGATACAGCACCTACGTAAGACGTCATTCGCCATGAGCCCCTTGTCTACTCGGATACAGCACTTACGTAAGACGTCATTCGCCATGAGCCCATTGTCTAGTCGGATACAGCACCTACGTAAGACGTCATTCGCCATGAGCCCATTGTCTAGTCGGATACAACACCTACGTAAGACGTCATTTGCCATGAGCCCATTGTCTAGTCGGATACAGCACCTACGTAAGACGTCATTCGCCAAGAGCCCCTTGTCTACTCGGATACAGCACTTACGTAAGACGTCATTCGCCATGAGCCCATTGTCTAGTCGGATACAGCACCTACGTAAGACGTCATTCGCCATGAGCCCATTGTCTAGTCGGATACAACACCTACGTAAGACGTCATTTGCCATGAGCCCATTGTCTAGTCGGATACAGCACCTACGTAAGACGTCATTCGCCAAGAGCCCCTTGTCTACTCGGATACAACACCTACGTAAGACGTCATTCGCCATGAGCCCCTTGTCTAGTCGGATACAGCACCTACGTAAGACGTCATTCGCCAAGAGCCCCTTGTCTACTCGGATACAGCACCTATGTAAGACGTAATTCGCCAAGAGCCCCTTTTCTAGTCGGATACAGCACCTACGTAAGACGTAATTCGCCAAGAGCCCCTTGTCTAGTAGGATACAGCACCTACGTAAGACGTAATTCGCCAAGAGCCCCTTTTCTAGTCGGATACAGCACCTACGTAAGACGTAATTCGCCTAGAGCCCCTTTTCTAGTCGGATACAGCACCTACGTAAGACGTAATTCGCCAAGAGCCCCTTGTCTAGTCGGATACAGCACCTACGTAAGACGTAATTCGCCAAGAGCCCCTTTTCTAGTCGGATACAGCACCTACGTAAGACGTAATTCGCCAAGAGCCCCTTGTCTAGTCGGATACAGCACCTACGTAAGACGTAATTCGCCAAGAGCCCCTTGTCTAGTCGGATACAGCACCTACGTAAGACGTAATTCGCCAAGAGCCCCTTTTCTAGTCGGATACAGCACCTACGTAAGACGTAATTCGCCAAGAGCCCATTTTCTAGTCGGATACAGCACCTACGTAAGACGTAATTCGCCAAGAGCCCCTTTTCTAGTCGGATACAGCACCTACGTAAGACGTAATTCGCCAAGAGCCCCTTTTCTAGTCGGATACAGCACCTACGTAAGACGTAATTCGCCAAGAGCCCCTTTTCTAGTCGGATACAGCACCTACGTAAGACGTAATTCATCAAGAGCCCCTTTTCTAGTCAGATACAGCACCTACGTAAGACGTAATTCGCCAAGAGCCCCTTTTCTAGTCGGATACAGCACCTACGTAAGACGTAATTCGTCAAGAGCCCCTTTTCTAGTCGGATACAGCACCTACGTAAGACGTCATTCGTCAAGAGCCCCTTGTCTAGTCGGATACAGCACCTACGTAAGACGTCATTCGTCAAGAGCCCCTTGTCTAGTCGGATACAGCACCTACGTAAGACGTCATTCGCCATGATCCCCTTGTCTAGTCGGATACAGCACCTACGTAAGACGTAATTCGCCAAGAGCCCCTTTTCTAGTCGGATACAGCACCTACGTAAGACGTAATTCGCCAAGAGCCCCTTGTCTAGTCGGATACAGCACCTACGTAAGACGTAATTCGCCATGAGCCCCTTGTCTAGGCGGATAAAGCACCTACGTAAGACGTCATTCGCCAAGAGCCCCTTTTCTAGTCGGATACAGCACCAACGTGAGACGTAATTCGCCAAGAGCCCCTTGTCTAGTCGGATACACCACCTACGTAAGACGTAATTCGCCAAGAGCCCCTTTTCTAGTCGGATACAGCACCTACGTAAGACGTAATTCGCCAAGAGCCCCTTGTCTAGTAGGATACAGCACCTACGTAAGACGTAATTCGCCAAGAGCCCCTTTTCTAGTCGGATACAGCACCTACGTAAGACGTAATTCGCCAAGAGCCCCTTTTCTAGTCGGATACAGCACCTACGTAAGACGTAATTCGCCAAGAGCCCCTTGTCTAGTCGGATACAGCACCTACGTAAGACGTAATTCGCCAAGAGCCCCTTTTCTAGTCGGATACAGCACCTACGTAAGACGTAATTCGCCAAGAGCCCCTTGTCTAGTCGGATACAGCACCTACGTAAGACGTAATTCGCCAAGAGCCCCTTGTCTAGTCGGATACAGCACCTACGTAAGACGTAATTCGCCAAGAGTCCCTTTTCTAGTCGGATACAGCACCTACGTAAGACGTAATTCGCCAAGAGCCCCTTTTCTAGTCGGATACAGCACCTACGTAAGACGTAATTCGTCAAGAGCCCCTTTTCTAGTCGGATACAGCACCTACGTAAGACGTAATTCGCCAAGAGCCCCTTTTCTAGTCGGATACAGCACCTACGTAAGACGTAATTCGCCAAGAGCCCCTTTTCTAGTCGGATACAGCACCTACGTTAGACGTAATTCGTCAAGAGCCCCTTTTCTAGTCGGATACAGCACCTACGTAAGACGTAATTCGCCAAGAGCCCCTTTTCTAGTCGGATACAGCACCTACGTAAGACGTAATTCGTCAAGAGCCCCTTTTCTAGTCGGATACAGCACCTACGTAAGACGTCATTCGTCAAGAGCCCCTTGTCTAGTCGGATACAGCACCTACGTAAGACGTCATTCGTCAAGAGCCCCTTGTCTAGTCGGATACAGCACCTACGTAAGACGTCATTTGCCATGAGCCCCTTGTCTACTCGGATACAGCACTTACGTAAGACGTCATTCGCCATGAGCCCATTGTCTAGTCGGATACAGCACCTACGTAAGACGTCATTCGCCATGAGCCCATTGTCTAGTCGGATACAACACCTACGTAAGACGTCATTTGCCATGAGCCCATTGTCTAGTCGGATACAGCACCTACGTAAGACGTCATTCGCCAAGAGCCCCTTGTCTACTCGGATACAGCACCTACGTAAGACGTAATTCGCCAAGAGCCCCTTGTCTAGTAGGATACAGCACCTACGTAAGACGTAATTCGCCAAGAGCCCCTTTTCTAGTCGGATACAGCACCTACGTAAGACGTAATTCGCCAAGAGCCCCTTTTCTAGTCGGATACAGCACCTACGTAAGACGTAATTCGCCAAGAGCCCCTTGTTTAGTCGGATACAGCACCTACGTAAGACGTAATTCGCCAAGAGCCCCTTTTCTAGTCGGATACAGCACCTACGTAAGACGTAATTCGCCAAGAGCCCCTTGTCTAGTCGGATACAGCACCTACGTAAGACGTAATTCGCCAAGAGCCCCTTGTCTAGTCGGATACAGCACCTACGTAAGACGTAATTCGCCAAGAGCCCCTTTTCTAGTCGGATACAGCACCTACGTAAGACGTAATTCGCCAAGAGCCCCTTTTCTAGTCGGATATAGCACCTACGTAAGACGTAATTCGTCAAGAGCCCCTTTTCTAGTCGGATACAGCACCTACGTAAGACGTAATTCGCCAAGAGCCCCTTTTCTAGTCGGATACAGCACCTACGTAAGACGTAATTCGCCAAGAGCCCCTTTTCTAGTCGGATACAGCACCTACGTAAGACGTAATTCGTCAAGAGCCCCTTTTCTAGTCGGATACAGCACCTACGTAAGACGTAATTCGCCAAGAGCCCCTTTTCTAGTCGGATACAGCACCTACGTAAGACGTAATTCGTCAAGAGCCCCTTTTCTAGTCGGATACAGCACCTACGTAAGACGTCATTCGTCAAGAGCCCCTTGTCTAGTCGGATACAGCACCTACGTAAGACGTCATTCGTCAAGAGCCCCTTGTCTAGTCGGATACAGCACCTACGTAAGACGTCATTCGCCATGAGCCCCTTGTCTACTCGGATACAGCACTTACGTAAGACGTCATTCGCCATGAGCCCATTGTCTAGTCGGATACAGCACCTACGTAAGACGTCATTCGCCATGAGCCCATTGTCTAGTCGGATACAACACCTACGTAAGACGTCATTTGCCATGAGCCCATTGTCTAGTCGGATACAGCACCTACGTAAGACGTCATTCGCCAAGAGCCCCTTGTCTACTCGGATACAACACCTACGTAAGACGTCATTCGCCATGAGCCCCTTGTCTAGTCGGATACAGCACCTACGTAAGACGTCATTCGCCAAGAGCCCCTTGTCTACTCGGATACAGCACCTACGTAAGACGTAATTCGCCAAGAGCCCCTTTTCTAGTCGGATACAGCACCTACGTAAGACGTAATTCGTCAAGAGCCCCTTTTCTAGTCGGATACAGCACCTACGTAAGACGTAATTCGCCAAGAGCCCCTTGTCTAGTCGGATACAGCACCTACGTAAGACGTAATTCGCCAAGAGCCCATTTTCTAGTCGGATACAGCACCTACGTAAGACGTCATTCGCCAAGAGCCCCTTGTCTAGTCGGATAAAGCACCTACGTAAGACGTAATTCGCCAAGAGCCCCTTTTCTAGTCGGATACAGCACCTACGTAAGACGTAATTCGCCAAGAGCCCCTTTTCTAGTCGGATACAGCACCTACGTAAGACGTAATTCGCCAAGAGCCTCTTTTCTAGCCGGATACAGCACCTACGTAAGACGTAATTCGCCAAGAGCCCCTTGTCTAGTCGGATACAGCACCTACGTAAGACGTAATTCGCCAAGAGCCCCTTTTCTAGTCGGATACAGCACCTACGTAAGACGTAATTCGCCAAGAGCCCCTTGTCTAGTCGGATACAGCACCTACGTAAGACGTAATTCGCCAAGAGCCCCTTTTCTAGTCGGATACAGCACCTTCGTAAGACGTAATTCGCCAAGAGCCCCTTGTCTAGTCGGATACAGCACCTACGTAAGACGTCATTCGCCAAGAGCCCCTTTTCTAGTCGCATACTGCACCTACGTAAGACGT
Organism: Lamellibrachia columna; assembly: GCA_963662155.1. NCBI lineage: Eukaryota > Metazoa > Annelida > Polychaeta > Sabellida > Siboglinidae > Lamellibrachia > Lamellibrachia columna. Next base: position 64,425,464 of record OY759262.1, read on the forward strand.
AATTCGCCAAGAGCCCCTTGTCTAGTCGGATACAGCACCTACGTAAGACGTAATTCGCCAAGAGCCCCTTTTCTAGTCGGATACAGCACCTACGTAAGACGTCATTCGCCAAGAGCCCCTTGTCTTGTCGGATACAGCACCTACGTAAGACGTAATTCGCCAAGAGCCCCTTGTCTAGTCGGATACAGCACCTACGTAAGACGTAATTCGCCAAGAGCCCCTTGTCTAGTCGGATACAGCACCTACGTGAGACGTAATTCGCCATGAGCCCCTTGTCTAGGTGGATAAAGCACCTACGTAAGACGTCATTCGCCAAGAGCCCCTTTTCTAGTCGGATACAGCACCTACGTGAGACGTAATTCGCCAAGAGCCCCTTGTCTAGTCGGATACAGCACCTACGTAAGACGTAATTCGCCAAGAGCCCCTTTTCTAGTCGGATACAGCACCTACGTAAGACGTAATTCGCCAAGAGCCCCTTGCCTAGTCGGATACAGCACCTACGTAAGACGTAATTCGCCAAGAGCCCCTTTTCTAGTCGGATACAGCACCTACGTAAGACGTAATTCGCCAAGAGCCCCTTGTCTAGTCGGATACAGCACCTACATAAGACGTAATTCGCCAAGAGCCCCTTTTCTAGTCGGATACAGCACCTACGTAAGACGTAATTCGCCAAGAGCCCCTTTTCTAGTCGGATACAGCACAACGTAAGACGTAATTCGTCAAGAGCCCCTTTTCTAGTCGGATACAGCACCTACGTAAGACGTAATTCGCCAAGAGCCCCTTTTCTAGTCGGATACAGCACCTACGTAAGACGTAATTCGCCAAGAGCCCCTTTTCTAGTCGGATACAGCACCTACGTAAGACGTAATTCGTCAAGAGCCCCTTTTCTATTCGGATACAGCACCTACGTAAGACGTAATTCGCCAAGAGCCCCTTTTCTAGTCGGATACAGCACCTACGTAAGACGTAATTCGTCAAGAGCCCCTTTTCTAGTCGGATACAGCACCTACGTAAGACGTCATTCGTCAAGAGCCCCTTGTCTAGTCGGATACAGCACCTACGTAAGACGTCATTCGTCAAGAGCCCCTTGTCTAGTCGGATACAGCACCTACGTAAGACGTCATTCGTCAAGAGCCCCTTGTCTAGTCGGATACAGCACCTACGTAAGACGTCATTCGCCAAGAGCCCCTTTTCTAGTCGGATACAGCACCTACGTAAGACGTCATTTGCCATGAGCCCATTGTCTAGTCGGATACAACACCTACGTAAGACGTCATTCGCCAAGAGCCCCTTGTCTACTCGGATACAGCACCTACGTAAGACGTCATTTGCCATGAGCCCATTGTCTAATCGGATACAGCACCTACGTAAGACGTCATTCGCCAAGAGCCCCTTTTCTAGTCGGATACAGCACATACGTAAGACGTCATTTGCCATGAGCCCATTGTCTAGTCGGATACAACACCTACGTAAGACGTCATTCGCCAAGAGCCCCTTGTCTACTCGGATACAGCGCCTACGTAAGACGTCATTTGCCATGAGCCCATTGTCTAGTCGGATACAACACCTACGTAAGACGTCATTCGCCAAGAGCCCCTTGTCTACTCGGATACAGCACCTACGTAAGATGTCATTTGCCATGAGCCCATTGTCTAGTCGGATACAGCACCTACGTAAGACGTCATTCGCCAAGAGCCCCTTGTCTACTCGGATACAACACCTACGTAAGACGTCATTCGCCATGAGCCCATTGTCTAGTCGGATACAACACCTACGTAAGACGTCATTCGCCATGAGCCCCTTGTCTAGGCGGATAAAGCACCTACGTAAGACGTAATTCGCCAAGAGCCCTTTTCGAGGCGGATACAGCACCTACGTAAGACGTAATTCGCCAAGAGCCCCTTGTCTAGTCGGATACAGCACCTACGTAAGACGTCATTCGCCAAGAATTCCTTGTCTAGTCGGATACAACACCTACGTAAGACGTAATTTGCCAAGAGCCCTTTTCGAGGCGGATACAGCAACTACGTAAGACGTCATTTGCCAAGAGCCCTTTTCGAGGCGGATACAGCACCTACGTAAGACGTCATTTGCCAAGAGCCCCTTGTCTAGTCGGATACAGCACCTACGTAAGACGTCATTCACCATTAGCCCCTTGTCTAGTCGGATACAGCACCTACGTAAGACGTCATTCGCCATGAGCCCATTGTCTAGTCGGATACAGCACCTACGTAAGACGTCATTCGCCATGAGCCCCTTGTCTAGTCGGATACAGCACCTACGTAAGACGTCATTCGCCATGAGCCCATTGTCTAGTCGGATACAACACCTACGTAAGACGTCATTCGCCATGAGCCCATTGTCTAGTCGGATACAACACCTACATAAGACGTCATTTGCCATGAGCCCATTGTCTAGTCGGATACAGTACCTACGTAAGACGTCATTCGCCATGAGCCCCTTTTCTAGTCGGATACAGCACCTACGTAAGACGTCATTTGCCAAGAGCCCTTTTCGAGGCGGATACAGCACCTTCGTAAGACGTCATTTGCCATGAGCCCATTGTCTAGTCGGATACAGCACCTACGTAAGACGTCATTCGCCATGAGCCCCTTGTCTAGTCGGATACAGCACCTACGTAAGACGTCATTCGCCATGAGCCCATTGTCTAGTCGGATACAGCACCTACGTAAGACGTCATTCGCCATGAGCCCCTTGTCTAGTCGGATACAGCACCTACGTAAGACGTCATTCGCCATGAGCCCATTGTCTAGTCGGATACAACACCTACGTAAGACGTCATTTGCCATGAGCCCATTGTCTAGTCGGATACAGCACCTACGTAAGGCGTCATTCGCCATGAGCCCATTGTCTAGTCGGATACAACACCTACGTAAGACGTCATTCGCCATGAGCCCATTGTCTAGTCGGATACAACACCTACGTAAGACGTCATTCGCCATGAGCCCATTGTCTAGTCGGATACAGCACCTACGTAAGACGTCATTTGTCATTAGCCCATTGTCTAGTCGGATACAGCACCTACGTAAGACGTCATTCGCCATGAGCCCCTTGTCTAGTCTGATACAACACCTACGTAAGACGTCATTTGCCAAGAGCCCTTTTCGAGGCGGATACAGCACCTTCGTAAGACGTCATTTGCCATGAGCCCATTGTCTAGTCGGATACAGCACCTACGTAAGACGTCATTCGCCATGAGCCCCTTGTCTAGTCGGATACAACACCTACGTAAGACGTCATTTGCCAAGAGCCCTTTTCGAGGCGGATACAGCACCTTCGTAAGACGTCATTCGCCAAGAGCCCCTTGTCTGTGCGGATACAGCACCTACGTAAGACGTAAAAGTTAGTTTTTTCCATTATAAATCAAATACGCTTCACGTGCTATCGGCCACATTTGGACTAGAAGGGTTCAACTGTAAATTATCCAATCTTATTTACAATGTACCGTCAGACGAATCGCATCTATTCTGCGAAGCACGAGGCGTGCTGATAAGGTATTATAAAAAGGTAAAGAAAACCGCATTACAACTGTTTGTTTTGTATTTAAAAATATTGTTTTGCTGACAGTTAACTTGAAATGGTAGAGCTGCTTAAACGATGCCTATGTAGCGGGCTCAGTTTTACTCACACGGCAACAATACATTGGAACAGTCGTTCTATGAAATCCTCCTGAGTGAGCTTAAGGTTTCCTGGCAACAATACATTGGAACAGTCGTTCTATGAACTCCTCCTGAGTAAACTTAAGGTGTCCTGGCAACAATACATTGGAACAGTCGTTCTATGATATCCTCCTGAGTAAACTTAAGGTGTCCTGGCAACAATACATTGGAACAGTCGTTCTATGAACTCCTCCTGAGTAAACTTAAGGTGCCCTGGCAACAATACATTGGAACAGTCGTTCTATGAACTCCTCCTGAGTAAACTTAAGGTGCCCTGGCAACAATACTTTGGAACAGTCGTTCTATGAACTCCTCCTGAGTGAGCTTAAGGTGTCCTGGCAACAATACATTGGAACATATTGTCGATACAATATTTATTTAAGGCTATGTGCGTAAATAATTGTCTTATAATTAATCTACAATTACGTGTGTAGCTATACATTTTATAACTACGTAACTATTTATATTAATAATTAAGCATGTAAATATGCATTTGTTAGGCCCCGTGTAGATATAATGCACTGAAAAGATAGACTGGCGGTGAAAAAAAGAAATATAAAAACATACGTTATTGTGGAAACAGACACATTTGTGAATTAGAATATGTTACTGGGAATATGCAACGATTTTAATTGGCTATATGTAAGACGTATATGTAAGACGTATATGTAAGACGTATATGTAAGACGCAAAGTACACCTACATTTATAATGTTATGTATGCTATGTATGTTATGTATGCTATGTATGTTATGTATGTTATGTATTTTGTATGTTATGTGTGTTATGTATGTTATGTATGTTATGTATATTATGTATGTTATGTATGTTATGTATATTATGTATGTTATGTATGTTATGTATATTATGTATGTTATGTATGTTATGTGTGTTATGTATGTTATGTATGTTATGTATGTTATGTATATTATGTATGTTATGTATGTTATGTATATTATGTATGTTATGTGTGTTATGTATATTATGTATGTTATGTATGTTATGTATATTATGTATGTTATGCATGTTATGTGTGTTATGTATGTTATGTATGCTATGTATGTTATGTATGTTATGTATATTATGTATGTTATGTATGTTACGTATGTTATGTATATTATGTATATTATGTATGTTATGTGTGTTATGTATATTATGTATGTTATGTATGTTATGTATATTATGTATGTTATGCATGTTATGTGTGTTATGTATATTATGTATGCTATGTATGTCATGTATGCTATGTATATTATGTATATTATGTATATTATGTATATTATGTATGTTATGTATGTTATGTATGTTATGTATATTATGTATATTATGTATGTTATGTATGTTCTTCGTGTTTTAATCTTTATTGCTGTAGTATATTTGTCGTCAGAAATTGCATAAAGCGGGACTTTGATAGACCAACAGATTATCCGGTGAGAAACGTTTCACGTTATGTATGTCGTTAATTGCAGTAAAGAGTTATCTTGATATGTTGTAAAACCATGGCATATATTTGACTTATTATATCGCCAAAATGAGTATTTAGACAACATTAAGAGATGAAGGCTAACGACAACAACACTATCACAATATATGTAACCAAATGGCTTGTTATATATTCTAGTAAATTCAGTCAATTCAAATAATATATCACATCATCCGATGACAAGTGATGTCCGAAACCCGATGCTACCTTCAAAGGTGAAGATTTATCGGCATGCCCTTTATTGCCGTAAAGCGATCTCTCTATACTTATATACACTCAATATGTCGTAAAACTTGCTTATCTTATATCACCGCCAAATCGCGTATTTTCTTAAATATCAAGACTTGTAAGATCACGATAATAAAATGCTATGCATGGATATTATTATTAAATAACCGAGATGTTATAAAATTAATACATTCAGCGTTGCAATATGTCGACCTCAGTTGCAAAGTTCCGTAAAACTGTCTTTAGCCATGCAATGAAAATCGTTGTTCATTCGTTTAAGATATTGGTTTCACGTAGATCTAGACTTGTGCACATATGCTTACGTAGATCTAGACTTGTGCATATATACTTATGTAGATCTAGACTTGTGCATATATACTTACGTAGATCTAGACTTGTGCACATATGCTTACGTAGATCTAGACTTGTGCATATATACTTATGTAGATCTAGACTTGTGCATATATACTTACGTAGATCTAGACTTGTGCATATATACTTACGTAGATCTAGACTTGTGCATATATACTTACGTAGATCTAGACGTGTGCATATATACTTACGTAGATCTAAACATATGCTTCATTTACACACGTCTAAATAAAACTTGCGACTGTGGTGGAGCTGTCGAGAATCCGCTGGCGGAAGAGCCCGTCAATTACGGCTACTTAGCGAGTAAAGCCAGTTCACTCCAGGTAACTCGATGCCGCACTGTTGTCTTCGTGAAGCAGGTGCCATATCAGATAACCAATAATACACTGTAACGCAATGGGTGGCCTTCTTTTTACGTAGACGTGTCAGTTGTGAAGATCATTTGAGCTGCCGTTTATGCAAACGTAAAGGAGACTTTCCGTAACGCCAGTCTCTAAACAGCCTGGAAGGAAGTGTAAGTATCGGAGGGCGATCTAGTGTTTAGCGAAGGATAAGCATAGTCAAGTCAGGGGTAATTTGGTTCTTTTACTTCTAATAAGTCCAGTTTTTACAATTAATATCCGAATAAAGCGAAACAAAAGTTAATGGTTTTGGGGTAATGTACCTAAATGTCCCTAAATGTACCTAAAAGGGTTCACACAGCTTAACCAGAAGAGAATATCACGCTAGTCGTTTTCTCAGAATTTTTTCTAAAATTGGGAGATTCTGGTCGAATCTTTGTTTTCCTGGCAGCTGACATGTTTATTGGGCGCGACCAAAAGCGCCCGGCAATTCGAAAAAATTGACTTCTGGTGAGACGCGGAAACAACGCAAGCGCTCAATAAAGCGTGCTGCTAAGTCAGAACGGAATATAAATTTAGGAGACAACGGCCAAAGTGTGTTGCACAAGTTCAACTTGATGTAAACAGCATGGCCACATTCTGTTGGCTAATATAAGGCTAGGTGTTTACAAATATAAGGCTAGGTGTTTACAAATACAAGGCTAGGTGTTTACAAATATAAGGCTAGGTGTTTACAAATATAAGGCTAGGTGTTTACGAATATAAGGTTAGGTGTTTACAAATATATTTTCATTTGGTGAGCGAAGATTGCATGTCTACAAGCACAATCAAATGTATTTTGAATTTATCATTTACAAATATAGCAGTTAATTCCAAATAAAGTAGTTTTTAATGTAAGTAAAAGAAACATATAGGCTTTAAGTGCGAATTTTCTCAAATATAATGTTTGGACTACTGTTTACAGTCTGTGTTATACTGTGTCTGATATATCATGTTGCATATTCATGATGTTATATTGCAAAGGGATGTGATAAAAGTATTCGGTTTATTAATTAATAAAAAAGGAGTTGTTGGAGTTTATAGATATCATCCAATTTGAGAAAATTACGTTCCTTATAAGTGGAACCTTTGTGAGCATTATAGTTATTTAAAGTAACTATTCAAATTGCTCGCTTTTGAAGTTTAACAATACGATTTGCTTGATGACCCCATACTAGTATACCCTCTATGACCCCACACTAGTATACCCTGTATGACCCCACACTAGTATACCCTCTATGACCCCACACTAGTATACCCTGTATGACCCCACACTAGTATACCTTCTATGACCCCATACTAGTATACCCCCTATGACCCCACACTAGTATACCCTCTATGACCCCACACTAGTATACCTTCTATGACCCCATACTAGTATACCCCCTATGACCCCACACTAGTATACTCTCTATGACCCCATACAAGTATACCCCCTATGACCCCACACTAGTATAACCCCCTTTGACCCCCATACAAGTATACCCCCTATAACCCCACACTAGTATACTCCCTATGATCCCACACTAGGATACCCCCTATGACCCCATACAAGTATACCCCGTACGACCCCACACTAATATACCCTCCTATGACCCCATACAAGTATACCTCCTATGACCCCACACTAGTATACTCCCTATGACCCCAAACTAGTATACCCCCTATGACCCCATACAAGTGTACCCCCTATGACCCCACATATAAATACATATAAATGTGTTTAATGTGCTTATCAAAGTGGTGTAATCAGCAAACATTATGAATTTAAAGAGGTCACGGGAGAGTGCAATGTCCTTAATATTTAAAATAAATAGAAGGGGTCCTAAAATAGACCTTTGTGGAACACCAGTTTTTATAACCATTTATTCCGATTTGTTATCTCCCGTTTCTACGTGTTCTTTACGACTGTGCAGATAACGTTTGCTGAGTTCAAACGCTGCACCATAATAACTTTATTTATAGAATTTTATGATCAATAGTGTCTAAAGCTTTTCATAAATCAAGGTATTATGTTTATTGGAGTTTCATATCGGTCGAGTTCCTATAAAATCTTTATTTTCTAGAGTCGCAAGTTCGGTAGAATGTTTTTCTCTAAAGCCATATTTGTGAAACGAAAGTGTTCGTGTATTTGTATTAAGCATAATTATCTCAAACAAATTTGAAATAGCCAGTAAGATTGAGATTGGACGATAATTAATGAAGTCAATACCTTTTTGTAAAAACTGGTAAAACTTTTGTAACTTTTAATATATATTTAATATATATAATATATTTAATATATCTGGAAAATACCAGTTACTATTGATTTATTAACAATTAGTGTGACCGTTTCAGTCAGTTCAACTAAGTTCAAAATGTATTTGTGTATTTATACTATTCCACACAAACAAGGAGGCTACAAGAAGGACACACATAGGCTGGTATAAATATAAAGAAGAAGAAGAAGAAGAACAAAACAAGGAGGCTACAAGAAGGACACACATAGGCTGGTATAAATATAAAGAAGAAGAAGAAGAAGAACAAAACAAGGAGGCTACAAGAAGGACACACATAGGCTGGTATAAATATAAAGAAGAAGAAGAAGAAGAACAAAACAAGGAGGCTACAAGAAGGACACACATAGGCTGGTATAAATATAAAGAAGAAGAAGAAGAAGAACAAAACAAGGAGGCTACAAGAAGGACACACATAGGCTGGTATAAATATAAAGAAGAAGAAGAACAAAACAAGGAGGCTACAAGAAGGACACACATAGGCTGGTATAAATATAAAGAAGAAGAAGAAGAAGAACAAAACAAGGAGGCTACAAGAAGGACACACATAGGCTGGTATAAATATAAAGAAGAAGAAGAAGAAGAACAAAACAAGGAGGCTACAAGAAGGACACACATAGGCTGGTATAAATATAAAGAAGAAGAAGAAGAAGAACAAAACAAGGAGGCCACAAGAAGGACACACATAGGCTGGTATAAATATAAAGAAGAAGAAGAAGAAGAACAAAACAAGGAGGCCACAAGAAGGACACACATAGGCTGGTATAAATATAAAGAAGAAGAAGAAGAAGAACAAAACAAGGAGGCCACAAGAAGGACACACATAGGCTGGTATAAATATAAAGAAGAAGAAGAAGAACAACAAAACCAGGAGGCCACAAGAAGGACACACATAGGCTGGTATAAATATAAAGAAGAAGAAGAAGAAGAACAAAACAAGGAGGCCACAAGAAGGACACACATAGGCTGGTATAAATATAAAGAAGAAGAAGAACAAAACTAGTCACATATTTGAGATATTAGCTTTGAAAAACACCTAATATGTACAAATATATTTTGACTATTATTGTAGATAACAGGAGATTACCCAGAAACCAAATTGAACAACTAACATTTAAAAGTTAATGTTAAGCATTGTCATGTTTTGCCGAAGGTTCTTTCAATTTGCCGTATTAATAGCACTTTCTTTAATTAATTGTTTATATGTTTATTAAGTTAGCTTTTACTTCTAATTTTTAATTACATATACTGAATTACTTTGCGTTTAAATAAATGCTTACTAGTTCGACACAGTTTTATATGCATTTTCTATCTATTTTAGTTTATACAATTAATAGAGAGCGCATTGAGGATTCAGGGAAACAGTCATATCAAAATCAATGTATTCTTATTATTAAATTTACTTTAAAAAAAATAGCACAGAGAACCTGTGTATCGCATTGTTACAAGATCCGGTAAATAGTTTGACAGTTTGACCGATGGTTTCTCAAAACTAAATAACACATTTGTGCATGGCATGTCGCAATGGATGTCAAACGACATGGCATGTAGCAATGGATATCAAACGACATGGCATGTCGCAATGGATGTCAAACGACATGGCATGTCGCAATGAATGTCAAACGACATGGCATGTCGCAATGGATGTCAGGTCGGTTCGAATTTTCGCGAACTGTTTCTGAAATGAGACGAGCAAATACATCGACTGGAGGAGGAACGACCTTCGTGATTCACTGCATCCTTGTATACCACGTGACATAAGTGTTCTAACTTGCGCCAGATGAAAGATAATTCGGTCGCCACATTAGGCCAAGGCCTACGTCAGCCACATTAGGCCAAGGCGTACGTCAGCCACATTAGGCCAAGGCCTACGTCAAGAAGAAACATTCAACCGGCACACCGTGCGGCGGTAGGTCTTGGTCAGTTTATCGCACCTCTCGCTGGTGTATTCCCTTTTGTCGATGTTAATTTTAACCCGACAGCGACGACGTGTGCAAACGTTCATTTCAGGAGGTTATCGCCGAATAATTCGAACAACTAATAACAGTGTTTAACAGATGTCGCAACGCCCTTTTCTTATCTGGATCACAGATGTCTGAAACGCGATAAGCCGCCCGTGGGTTGTGTCTACGCGTTCACCCATTGATGCGAGTTTGGTGCGCGCGCTATTTCGGGGCCCTTGCTCCGTCTTTTGTCAGGTTTCGCACAGGTGTGTTGCCCTCCGAAATTAATCCATTGAAGAGACATAAAACATATCTGATCTGACACTGTGGGCGTTTCCAACCCGCTACCGCACAACAACTTCATCGCGATATGTATTTCTCGTTATATATACGTCTTGAAAAGACTTGTGACTGACTAGTTGGAAGGACTTGTCAGCTTCGTTATGAATTACCCCCCCTCAATAAATATCTCGTCAGTGACGTTAGGCCGCAGTGTGTGTATAGTTTACTGTATACAGACGATCTCAGTGAACGTGGGCCTAATGCGTTCAGTTGTATTTGGCTATGCTCCAGCGTCTTTCAAATGTCCCCAAACAGTTGAGATCGTGCACCATCTCACAGCAACTTCTTGTTCCAAAAAACTAACTTAACCGCTATCTCTGTAGTTACGTCCAAAATCTGGAACAACATCACTTTAAAATTATCTAAAACTATAGTTACCTTCTACAAAGAACTCAAGACATATGTTTTTGAAATTGTATTTCCCTCCTCGGCGGTCCCTCGGCGGACCCTTGGCGGTCCCTCGGCGGTCCCTCGGCGGTCCCTCGGCGGTCCCTCGACGGTCCCTCGGCGGTCACTCGGCGGTCCCTCGGAGGTCCCTCGGCGAACCCTCGGCGGTCCCTCGGCGGACCCTCGGCGGTCCCTCGGCGGTCCCTCGGCGGTCCCTCGGCGGTCCCTCGGCGGTCCCTCGACGATCCCTCGGCGGTCCCTCGGCGGTCCCTCGGCGGTCCCTCGGCGGTCCCTCGGCGGTCCCTCGGCGGTCACTCGGCGGCCCCTCGGAGGTCCCTCGGCGGACCCTCGGCGGTCCCTCGGCGGTCCCTCGGCGGTCCCTCGGCGGTCCCTCGGCGGTCCCTCGGCGGTCCCTCGGCGGTCCCTCGGCGGTCCCTCGACGGTCCCTCGGCGGTCCCTCGGCGGTCCCTCGACGATCCCTCGGCGGTCCCTCGGCGGTCCCTCGGCGGTCCCTCGGCGGTCCCTCGGCGGTCCCTCGGCGGTCCCTCGATCTGATTATAATTGGTGCTCCTTGTTGATGACGTCATGTAGGCCGACGATTATGTTTTGTTGCACCTTTGAGTTCGGGTTCCTGAATATGTATGTGCTTTAGAAGTGTTGTTGTTATTATTATTATTTCAATACAATGAATAATTTCTTAACATACCTATTTCCAGACCGACTACAACACAATCGGAGTTCACACACATAGTGCATCATTATGGGTATTAATTACGGATCTATCTAAAAAAAAACGATTATTTGCAAACGAATTGTTCCCAACTCAACTTGCATGCCGGAGATGAAGCGTACCCAAGAAGTGTTTGCTCACAAAACTGTCTTATTCCATCGTCGTACGTTAAAAGTGAAATACGCCAGCCGCGGTGCGTATATATATATATATATATATATATATATATATATATATATATATATATATATATATATATATATATATATATATATATACATACACACATATATATATATATATATATATATATATATATATATATATATATATATATATACATACACATATATATATATATATATATATATATATATATATATATATATATATATATATATATATATACACACACACACACACACACACACACACACACACACACACACACACACACACACACACACACACACACACACACATACACACAATTTTTTAAGTGGCTCAGTATGAGAATTCCATTTATAATTTTCCAAGTATTTCTAATGTCATTTTTATATCTGTTAAAGCATAATTAAAAATATTTATTTTTGGCAGCGCGAATGGTTTTCTTTAATATTTAATTATACGTTTTAAAGTTAGTGAGAATGACTTCATAATTAGATAAATTTGGGTTAGACATTTTTAGTTTCTTATAAAGCGAATCTCGATATTTTATAGAATTTAGAAGACCATGTGTAATCCATTTTGAATGTTTATGTTTATATTTGTTGTATTTCATCATTTTAATTGGCATATGCATTAGCACGCATAATTATTTTCGTGTATCATATTGTAATTTAAATTAGGATCAGCCTTAGGACATTTATTTAGTTTATTGTACATTTCGTCCGAATTTATCTCATTTTTTACACTTGCATGGCATTACTACATTATGTTGTATATTTACTCTAACGAATTTAGGAGGAAGTTTAGTTTTTATGTTGATATCCATGATTAGGAAGTATGGTTGAGGATCAGGAAAATTTTGGTAAAACATGCATTACTTTCTAATATTGATTTATTTAACTTACAGAAAAAGTTATCTATTAATATTCCATTAGTTCAAGTGAAGCGAGTTGGAAAAGTAATTTAAGGATAAACACTGTATGATGTCATAGTATTAAAAAAGTTACTGTATAATTTGTTCTAGTTTATTTTGAGTAAATTTATATTGAAATCTCCTGTAATAATTACATTATTATAATTTTCTAAAGTAGATAGAGTCGTCGTAAATTCCTGTATACAATTTATAGTAGTTCCGTTTCATGATCTTGGCGATCTGTATATGTTCCCAATAGTAAGACTCTTTGATAAGTTGCTTCCAATAATTTGAATTATTGACCCCTCCCAATGTTCATACATGTTGATATTCTTCTTTACTTCGTAATTATATTTGTTATCTACGTATATTATTTGTTATCTACGTATATTATTAAACCTCTTTTGTTTTTTTCCCGAGCTATTAAACCGTTTCACGTAAACTAAATTGAGATAAATTATCATTATTGTCTCTTGCAAATATATAATGGTAAATTTAAAATTCATATAGTATTTAATAACATTTAGCATTAATGGGTTGGATATTTGAGCTTAGGATACTAAATTTAGCTGTATTACTATTTGCTAAAGTGGAACTTATCGATATCACAATATGAAGAGCGGCGTATCAATTAGAGTTCGTTTTGTTCGGTACTATTTACGTTTATATCTAGAAGATTTGTTAGATTATGTTGGATACCTTCTAAGTAGGAGAGAAATGCCTCATAAGAAATCATTGGTTAAGATCGGACATAAAATTAAGGCAGCCAAACCACTACACACGTGTGAGGTATTTTGTAAATGAGTGTATTTGTGTGTATTTATATCCTGTTCATGTATCTATGTTACAGAATGGTCGGTGTAAATCAGTGTATAATTTAGTTTTTTTGTTATGGAAGTAACGAATTGGATATTTCCAGGGCTGTCGTGTGCAATTCCTAATTTTCATGGGAAAACTAAAATAAGTGCAAATTGAAAAGAAGATATGTAAACAAAATGTTCACGTATTTACGTTTGGAAGTAAGAAGTGACTTTATATGGGTCAATGTGGTGTCGTTGAGGTACAATCATTTGAGGAAAGAATGCAGTATTATCTGCGCATAAATGACATTGACATTTGCGTATTTATTGATAACGTAAATTGCCAATATATATATAGTTTGAAGTTATCAGAAAGTATGATGACTTAATATAATATAATATAATAGTGAAATAAGGTTTTAAGTTTAAGCGTCATAAACATCCGGTTCGTAGCCAGTTGGATAAAGAAGAAAATGGTAGTAATGAGATTAAAAGAAGAGTTTATGTATAACTATAATTCAGTTGTTAAGTTTACTGCATCACTAACATTCGGTTAGTGGTCTAGTAGAAGCCAGATGGGAACAATTTATTTTAATTAATTGTTTAAAAACATCATAGAGTAACATAATTGAAGTATCCAGCATCATTAACATCCAGGTCATAGCCTACTGGATAAAGAAAATTATCGTAATAACCAGATTAAAATTATAATGAAAACATAATTTTACTTTTATATAATGCATTTGTGAGAATGATTCTGTTGTTATACATTTCCGTCATCATTACCATTCGGTTTGTTGTCTGGTGTAGTCATTGACTCATAACTATAATGGGTAATTCGATTGTTCATATAGAAAGGGTGTAATAGTGGGGTGAATTAAACAAATATTATTAAATTGTGACGGCCGACCAGATGAACTACTGAAAAGTTGGCGCCCAATATGCAAAGCGTCTAGGACTAGCATAGCATACAAACATACACACATACAAACATACACACATACATACAAACATACATATATACATTCAAACATACACATACAAACATACACACATACATACAAACATACACACATACATACAAACATACATATATACATTCAAACATACACATACAAACATACACAAATACAAACATACACACATACATACATACAAACATACATATATACATTCAAACATACACATACAAACATACACACATACAAACATACACACATACAAACATACACACATAAAAACATACACACATACAAACATACACACATACAAAAATACACACATGCATACAAACATACATACATACAAACATACAAACATACACACATACAAACATACACACATACAAACATACACACATACAAACATAAACACATACAAACATACACACGTACATACAAACATGCATACATACAAACACACACACATACAAACATACACACATACATACAAACATACACACATACATACATACAAACATACATACATACATACATACATACATACATACATACATACAAACATACACACATACAAACATAAACACATACATACAAACATACATACATACATACATACATACATACATACATACATACATACATACATACATACATACAAACATACACACATACATACAAACATACACACATACATACAAACATACACACATACATACAAACATACACACATACAAACATACACACATACAAACATACACACATACATACAAACATACACACATACAAACATACACACATACATACAAACATACATACATACATACATACATACATACATACATACATACATACATACACACATACAAACATACACACATACATACAAACATACAAACATACACACATACAAACTCTAGGTCGAGTATAATAAGTTTAGTTGTTAAATTACTCCTGAAATTCAGAACTGTAGTGGACACGGTTGGGTGAGCGAAATGGTCTGTACACGGTATCGTGTACAACTGTCTACATGACTGTAATATTCACTAATAAAGGCCTTGCTGTTAAAGCGCGTTGAACCGCGTTTGTACCTATCGCACTACGATAAAACGGTTTTTAGAAATATTGTTACATCGCGTTTGTGGTTTGATCGCGCGGGAGAGAAGGGCTGTTGCGTGAAACGTGAATTGTGCTAGTCGAAGAAAATGACACGTAAACTTATCAGACCCGATAATACGTCTGAATTTTTCTATTCAAATTCGGACCTTTTAATTCAAATATTATGAAAGTCGTCACAACATGCCGACGGCTTAGCTTCAATTATTTCGGACATATAACTTTCCTGTGTTGCATATTTCATTTCCATTTTACAATTAAAATCTGCACCCGCCGCGGCGTCTACTGAAGGGTTGTTTGTTAGATGTTGTGGCGATGTTTATTCCGCCCGAGAGACTGCGACGAGATTAGCTTATTGTTAGTTAATGATCTGTGTAGCGCACACATCGATTCATCTTGAAGAATGCCGCTATACTTATGACTTGGGTGGTCATGGGGTGACTCGACCACCCGAACCCCGACCTCTCCTCGGTCTAATGATAGTTCACATATTCGTAGTTCGTCCATGGTTCTTTTGTGTGCGCGTGTGAATATTTATGAGGCTTCACAGTTTCATCTGTGTATCACTGGTATGATCTGTCAGAAGAGCACAAATACTTTAAACGGAATGCGCCGTGTACAGCGATGTTCATAGGTTAACTGATACCGAGCCAGTTGGAGGTTTCGTACAATTAAAATACCCAAATTATCTTAAAAGTAAACACGAATAAAGAAGTTTATACTTGATGTTTCAAGTGTTCAGTGCGGCCGTATATTTATCGGCAGGATGGTCTAAAACGGTATATGACGGACCAACAAATCATCCGATGAAAAACGTTCTACGTCACCTTCAAATGTGAAAAACATGTTACTTAACCTTCAAATGTGAAAAAGATTCTACGTTAACTTCAAATGTGAAAAACATCTTACTTAACCTTCAAATGTGAAAAACGTTTTACTGCACCTTGAAATGTTAATATGTATTGGTATGTCGTTAATTGCAGTTTATGTCATAAACCAAAAAAATTATTTCATCGCCAAATCGTGTATTTTCGAAAATTTTAATTGATGAAAGTTCACGATAGTCAAATTTTTTATATTATTTTATCCAACCGAGATTGAATAAATTCAGTATTGCAATGTAACGTTTAAACAGTCAGTTAGCAAATGAAAATCGTTGTACATTTCCTTAAACACAAGAGGAAATTATAGAGCAACTATAACATGTCTTTAAAGACATAACTATATTTCAGCCTTGTTTGCCCGAGAACTAATTCTGACGTCATAGTGTTTGTGCCGCCGACGTCATTGAACCTCCGCGTAGTTTATGCTATATTTGACCACGTGACACACACAACAATAGGCGAAGGCAGAGAGGATTTTGGCCTCTCGGCGAGTACAAAACCTCCACAAGCAACCCGCTAGAACCAACAAATCAACCAACAGAAGTACAAACAAAACATTAACGGTTCTAGAATCATGTCATGCCAGTCCAGCTTTAACCAGATGTTCAGGATTATTTCCGGGAGATACCCAAGGGATCATCCCGTCAAGAAGAGACGCAGTGGTGGGAAGACAGACGGGGAACAGTGCGGGTTGATAGTCTCGCTCCCGGACCCAGTCCCTCCTCCGAACGAAGGCCACAAAGGATGCGGGAGACCAGTTACCCTGGACGCCTGCCCACATGAGACGACGGCACACTATCTAGACTACATCGTTTAGAAGGATCAGCGAGCGACGGGCGAGGAATCAACTGGGCATACAGGCTTAAACAGGGCTCACGTTACTCGACGTCGTCATTCGTGAGCTAATTTACGACATGTGCCACAAAAAGGCCGTGTATTGCGATTACGTATTAATACGAGTTATACAGTCGTTACACAACGCTGGATCTGTCGCTTTGGATTCTCTTCCTCTTTTTTTTAATCGACAAACCACAACTGAACCGGGCATCGCGCCGATCGGTTGATTAACTACTCTGTGAACCTCGGGCACGGCCCAGCAGTAAGGTTTGTGGCGTCGTTAGTCTCAACCAATGACGTCGGCACGTTCCAAATAACCAAGGTCCGTGTGAAGGAGTTTCAATATCCGTAGCTGTTGGTTCATCTTTGTACATCGTGCAAGTTTTGTGTTGATGACAATGCTTGGTTTCCACTCTCCTGTCGAGACTTCCCCGATCTTTATTTCCCCGTTCCGCATATTTTTTTATAGTGACGTGTGTAGATATTTCTTCACCTGGAGCAGCATTCCTCAACTCAGCGGAACCGAAACGTACCCGATGAACTAATCGTCTAACCCAGAACAATACACAGCTCATTCAACTGCACCCCTTCTTTTCAGACTTAATTGCTCTGTCTGTTTAAAGTCTGAAACAAATGTGCATTCTTGCCAACCCGATTAATTCGATGATTTATTATATACTATTATGTAGATTACTACACATAGTGCAACACGGGGCGTACTGCGCCAAATGTCGCGACTTGAAAAGATAAATGTTTAGGAGCAATGTTTTCTGTTGATTTGTCACAAATTTGTAATGCGACGCGTGGGTTTGACATTTGGGTCCGCATGTGAGGTCACGACTCGTGACTCTGGGTGGGGCCGATGTGTGACACAATGACAGAGTGACAACGATACAGGTGACGACAACAAGATGACACACGTATCAACAATGTTCTACGATTGATTCTGGAGAAGCAGACCGTGCTTCCTGTTGCCCGCGCAAGCAGGTTCGACAGTTAAGTCTTCTATTCTCTGAACATTGTTGAAAATATGCCAAACGTAGGCTATATTAAATTTAAAATAAATTTCATCGATAATGCTGTATGTTCTGCTACATATGTACTGCTATATATGTACTGCTACATATGTACTGCTACATATGTACTGCTACATATGTACTGCTACATATGTACTGCTACATATGTACTGCTACATATGTACTGCTACATATGTACTGCTATACGTATGTATATCTGCTACATATGTACTGCTATACGTATGTATATCTGCTACATATGTACTGCTACATATGTACTGCTACATATGTACTGCTACATATGTACTGCTACACATGACAACAAATATAATGATTGTACGCCCCCTGTTCTAAATATTAAATTTCTTAACGGAAATATAGAGTGAATAAGCTATTATCTTTGATATGTTGTTGACGGATATAAGCTATAACAGTAGCCAATTTACTGCATTATATTCGTAAATATTTTTAGGTTGTACTTTAAAATATCAGGCTCCTGTGCAGGCAACCTAACCTGGTCTTAATAAGAGTCTCCCCGACCCATATGCATTTATTTTGTTATGTAATTATAGTTACTGTAAATACTGATGGGTCTAAATAAACACGTATTGTATTGTATGCGTTCTTCTGAACACGAGGCAGAGACACATCTTGACCACACTACTCGATCACTGGCAAGACGAGGAAGTTATCCGTGTTTAACTGGCGAGTTTTTTTATTATCCTTACAGAAAAAATGTCTACTCCCCATGTTAATGCATTTTGATTCTTTTGACATGCAAATAATAAATGAATAAAACTGTGAAGCCATGCATGAGTAACCAGACGCTGAACGGACGACAAAATACTAAGATTGTCTTAACAATCATTAGAATGAGATCACAATGGTGTCGTAGGCAGGGTAGTCGGGTCACCCTACGACCGCCTCAGCTTCCATGACATTCATGTACATAAAAGCACCGAACTGTTTAATTCGAGCAATGTTTGTGTAAACACATCATTAAATAAAAACCAACACTGAAAGACGAGCCCTGACCATAGTCACGTGATACAAACTAAACAGTTACGACGAAAGACGAGCCCTGACCAAAGTCACGTGATACAAACTAAACAGTTACAAGAAAGACGAGCCCTGACCAATGTCACGTGATACAAACTAAAAAGTAACAATGCCCACGGACCACAAACACTGTTACTTTACCATAAGAATTACTTTATTGTGTAAAAAAAATTATTTACTTGCGCTAGCTCTTATCACTCACTCACTCACTCACTCACTCACTCACTCACTCACTCACTCACTCACTCACTCACTCACTCACTCACTCACTCACTCACTCACTCACTCACTCACTCAATCGAGTGCGTACCATTATTAACGACAGTTTACGGGGGCGTCCCGACACAGAATTATTTGTACCTGTGTATAATGTGATAATTGACTGGAGAAGGCGACAAGTTGACGTCTGTCGTGCCCTCGGCAGACCGGTTGTCGCGAACGGAAACAATGTAACAAACGTGTTCTATTCTCATCCGCTCAACGGGAGAATGCCAGGCGTGCACGCAGGGAGCTTGCGCGTCGTCGTATAAATGGCTAAATGGTAGACTAATTTGATTCGTCTTAGCGAGTCCTTCACTTCCTTCCTTTTTACAAGTAGTCCGTCGCTACAGGGAGCATGACTAGGCGGGAACAGCCTCACCGTGGGAGCACACTCCCTCATTCGCCCCCTTCGGTGCCGTTGCCGTGTGCCTCTGTCTCGTGTCGTTGATTAAGATGTCCGTAATAAATCAGACTTTTGCTAATAATAGACTGACGCTGAGACCGGACCCGTTTCTGTAGTTTAGCTTCTATAGCTAAAGCACATGTATGTGTGGGTAAAATGGTTTCCCGTTTATTTCATACCGAATTAATACTAAACATAGAAGCAAGTGAAAATTTACCGAATGTGCAGAATATATCCACAAGTTGGCACATTCTGTCAAGAATGTTTTTTCAATGTCCCCCAAGTGTAACCCCGCGGATCCACCCAGGTAATATTTCCCAAGATTATTTAAGTTTCCAATACGTTCATAACGACGTGTAAAATATACGTACGCGGCATTTATTGACAGGATAAGTTCTCGTGTATCGCTCGTGTATCGCTCGTGTATCGCTGTATCCGGTTCTTACGACCGCCCAACGCGCGCTGTACACTTCGCCTCCTTACAGACCTGTTCGTTCCAACACCAACTCTGACATTCAAGCATTCGGTCATTTATACAGCTGACTGAACTGAATTGACTGAACTGAAGCAACGTGGAGTGAAAAAATTGTCCAAACTTCGAAACGGCAGCAAGAAGATTCCTATCCCTGTTCACCCGACTGTGAGTCCAATGTTCTTCTTCTTCCTTTTGAGCTCATAACTCTATGTTAGCCACATATAAATGTGGCTAGAGTATTTTCGAGCCGTGATCACTATTGCGTGGGAGCGGGTGGTGTAGAGCCGGTTCGGGTCCGTTTTAGTCAGAATATGTCGCGTCTGCGTATGTTCCAACCGAACTCGCGGGTTTTGGCCAACAACTATACGAATTCGACCAATGTAAAAGATATAGAAAATCTATGTATTGACAAAACTTTAAACACCACAATCGGCCACACACGACTCATTAGGGTGCTTCTCCTGTTGTGATTTATTTTGCCGGCAGCAGCGGCAGATCAAACGGCCGAGTTTGATTTCTCGACGGATAACGCGAGAACGAAACATCAGAAGACCACACCCGTACCTTGTAGTCCAGTAATGGGTACGACCCTCCTCCCATGGAACGAGCGGTGCCTGACGAAGGTTGTCAGATCTTTGTCAGATCTTTTTATGTCTATCACAGACAGTAATGCCATTTTGGTCGATGTCACGTCATATCAGTGGTCTGTCAAGCGTCTACGCCAATCCATCATCATTACTTAAGGCGAACCCAATATGCACTCACAGACCTCTTCATCGGCGCTAGGCACAGTTTAAGGAGGAGATGGATTAGTAATGGATACAATTAGACACTTGACACTGCACGCCGACAACGCCTTTTCTCTGAGCAATAGTTACGATAAACAACGTCTGTGTGTTTGCTGGCAACGATATTCGCGATCAGTCTCTGTGAAGGTTACGTTTCGTCTGGTCACACGTTTAACGTTTGGGTTCGCTCCCAACAAAAACCCCGCCGTAACAACGCCGTGAGAAAAACTTACCACCGACTTAGCGTCCACCGAAGCAAGCAATCTTTACGGCAAACTCTGCCATCGATCTCAATTGTTCACGATCAATTTTACGCTGCCTACCGCGCAGTTTACTGCAGCTTCTCGCTGTATTTACGCTGCCAACTCAAGCACCGAAGACCGCATCGTCTACTCCATTCGACATTTAGCCAGATATTGTCGATTATGTCAAAACGCTGCAACGGAAGCACATTTTATTTTCGTTACGCGTCGCTGGTTCGCGGTTTTGCCACGCGTGGCTGATTCGCCTTTTGCGAACGGCCCCAAAGATCACATTGCATTGCTATCACACAAGATTTAACACCGAATTAACTCGTCTAACTGCGCGAGAACATTGTTGTTGTATTGGCCTACTTTCGAGTTCAAGAACGTAACTGAGTTATATGTAGCATGAGAGTGTTTGTTGACTGTATCCGCGATACCACATTGAACGGTGTTGGTCGCCACTTCTTCTCTGTGGCTGGGCCGCGACTGTGTCCTGCCCGCTGCAGTCAGAGAAACTAGCACCGTTGTCGCTTTCAAGACGGTTTTAAAGACACACACGTATTTTAAACTTGTTTTAAACTTATTCTAAACTTATCCAGGGCGCGTAAAGTACAGACAAGTACAACTGGTTTACAAGTCAGTAAAAGGACTCGCCCCACAATACATGTGTGAGATGTTTCAGCCAGTCTCAAGTGTCTCTAATCGAAGCACTCGGTCTCACACAAAGGAGACTTGTACATACCACAAGCACGAACGAAAATATTCAAAACTTCAATATCCGTCACCGGTCCGAAGATATGAAACAATCTTAACCCAGCACTAAACCAATGCAATTCTTTACATGCTTTTAAAAGCGCACATCTGAACAATATCTCTGGTTAAATGTGTAACAGTGACTCTTGACACCATCAACATTTTTAGCTGACTTTTAGTTAACTTATTGTTTTTATACATTTGACTCATCGCCTTTTTTCTTAAATCACTGTTTACGTTCTACTCTACTGTTTATGTTCTACTCAACTGTTTACGTTCTACTCAACTGTTTACGTTCTTCTCAACTGTTTACGTTCTACTCAACTGTTTACGTTCTACTCAACGGTTTACGTTCTACTCAACTGTTTACGTTCTACTCAACTGTTTACGTTCTACTCAACTGTTTACGTTCTACTCAACTGTTTACGTTCTACTCAACTGTTTACGTTCTACTCAACTGTTTACGTTCTACTCAACTGTTTACGTTCTACTCAACTGTTTACGTTCTACTCAACTGTTTACGTTCTACTCAACTGTTTACGTTCTACTCAACTGTTTACGTTCTACTCAACTCAATCTGATTTGTATACTGTAAATGAATATTTTGTTAATGTCACACTTCACTAGTTCACAACATTATTTAGTGTTCGGCTCTACACTGTTTATATGCATTTATTTAGTAGTTATCTATTTTTAAATCGTGATACTTAGGAAGATAATATGTATATGTATAAGGTTTATCGTGAATAAATTTTATTATTATTACTATTATTTTAAACTTATTATTACTTTGTTAACGCATCTGAGATTGTTTTTCAGGGATAAACGGAACATAACAAATGTATAATTTATAAATTATTATTAATGGGTGTTGACTGTGGATGTTCACATGTACTGCCACAACTGTATCACTCAGTATTAATATGGATCAGGACTACTTTCATCTAAGTACAGACCGCACAGAAACGGTAGCCAATCCGCGTAACGAACTTCCTTATTTTATTTCAAATGACATGTTCTTTAGTACACATTTGCTTTCATTTGATCACTGTCGCAAGTTTCGGAGGATGTCTTTGGTGTATTTGATTTGGTTGAGGCTTGTTCCAAAATTCGGTCTCGGAGCTGCAGTCACACTTGAATTCGACGCATTCATCTGATCTGTCACCTCGAGACTTCAAGTTTTTGGGTCTAGTTAAGGACAACAAGAATGCCACAGTCCACAGTCCATATCAACAAAATCTGACAAAATCCTTTCAATCACTTCAGCCGTGCGGTGTTATCCAATCCGCCTGGTTCTTGGAAGTCAGGTCACGTGTTGGCGAGCCGTGCACCGCTCATCGTTATCTTGTCAAAACCAAACTGATTCTGTTCGTGTGACAACCGGTAGATTCGTGCAATTTCAACACAATCAAAATAAATCTAACGTAATCAGCTTGAACATTCTAATAAATGCCCCCTGTGATAGCGCTGCTTCTTAGATATGTAGGCCTTCATTCGTAAAACAAACGTTGTGTACACGAACTTGCTTATCTGTTTTTATTATCGATCTGTGTCCACCCGGCAATCACGACTACATCTCCACTGTGTCCACCCGGCAATCACGACTACATCTCCACTGTGTCCACCCGGCAATCACGACTACATCTCCACTGTGTCCACCCGGCAATCACGAATACATTTCCACTGTTTCCACCTGGCAATCTGTGCCATTTAGGATTCTGGACCGGTTAACTTTGGTACAATCGGACCTTCATTATAATAGAGTGGACATACACGCGAGCCATAAGCAGACGTTTGAAGACACAACTACAACGACGTGGTATTTCATTTCAAACAAACTATCTGCCTCCAATCTGGTGAACGACGATCAAACAATGTCACTTGAGAACAACGTGGACAATAAAACTGTGTCATACTTCTTCTGTACAAGGGCGTGTCTCGTGACGACTATGGCCCCCACAATTTCGTAATTTGCTGTGGTCATCAACTGGATGTCATCGGCTGTCCTTTCAAGCCGTGTATATCAATGCATTTTATTCTCTCCATGCATTTAGCTTCGATTTTTCATCTTTTAATCTGACTGTTTCTCAATATGTGTGTGCGTGTGTGCGCGTGCGCGCGTGCGCGTGCGTGCGTGTGTGCGTGCGTGTGTGTATGTATATATGTATGTATACATGTGTATATATATATATATATATATATATATATATATATATATATATTATTTTATATATATAATATATATATGTATGTGTGTATATATATATATATATATATATATATATATATATATATATATATATATATATATATATATATATATATATATATACACATATATATATATATATATATATACACATATATACATATAAACACGCAGGCACGTGCATATATATTATATATATATATATATATATATATATATATATATATATATATATATACACACATATATCATAGAAATTGCAACTGTCATCTTCTTATCGTTTCCAGTAACTGTCTGTGTACACTTTGTTGTCTTAGCTCTTTACAGAACCTCTTCAGTTGTCACGTGTTGTGTCAAAGAAATGCCACTCCTTAGCAGCTATAACTCTGTTGCTGCTAATGTATCCTATATATGTTGTTTATTGTACATGTTTTGCTCTTTTAATGTCATTATTACAACCATATACACCCACCCTGGATTACGCGCTGAAATCTATGGTTTAATACTAAGAATTACCGTTACCAATGACGTAGATGTTCACGCAAGCCAGTTTACTTGAGCGGTATTGCTAATACACTAAAAACGATATTGCATTTCAGTTTGACTATCTAAATACACGGAGCACCTGTTTGCCTAAATATATCGAAAAATTGTGTCGATTGGAAAGGCGTGATTGTTTCGTTCTACGCATCTGTGACGTGACGTGACCAGCAAGGACACGTGACCAGCAAGGACACGTGACCAGCAAGGACACGAAGACAGACGCCGGCTTGTCTCACATCCGCCTCCAATCACTGAGATCGCATTCTTCTCTAAGGTCAAGCTTGCAATGACTTGCCTGGTGACCTCACGCCACCTGAGATTATACACGTTTACACATTATCCTGCCATTACGTTTACATCACAATTGACGAATTCACTGGTGATGCAGTCAGGCCCCGAAGGCATACGTACCTGTTTTTACCTTAAGCAAGACTTTTCAACAAGAGTGACTTGTTGGTTGTGTGTGTGTTGCTTGTGTAAGCGAGTGTTCAATCGTGTATTCATATTAAACAGTATAATATTTAAATTATATGATGCAAATCAGTCTGGTTAATATGATAACATGCAATTAAATACACAGTGCGAAATATACATCAACTTCTAAAGATGACGTTAGCAAATAAAGACTTTAAGTTGTTCAGGCTTAGATTCGTTTATTTAAAGTTTTAAACCAAAGTAGCATACACACCATGTCCCTAGGATTGGAGTCAGCATTGTATAGATATACAAAGCCATAAAATAATAATATCATGTATTTTTTAAACTCGCCGCTCACTATTGGCAAAGATATGCATAAATACATTATTGAAAGGTTTTGGAGACCGAAAAACGAACGGTTGGAAAAAATAAACAAAGGTGGTCGTATATATCATAGTTACGCCGGGGCTGGTACAAAAACCATTAAAAGAGAAGGTGGAAAAACCGACTAGTTGAACAAATGACAAACCATATCCACCTCGGTCATGGCATATAGAGGGACAGTTGAACAAATCACAAACCATATCCACCTCGGTCATGGCATATAGAGGGACAGTTGAACAAATGACAAACACTATCCACCTCGGTCATGGCATATAGAGGGACAGTTGAACAAATGACAAACCATATCCACCTCGGTCATGGCATATAGAGGGACAGTTGAACAAATCACAAACCATATCCACCTCGGTCATGGCATATAGAGGGACAGTTGAACAAATCACAAACCATATCCACCTCGGTCATGGCATATAGAGGGACAGTTGAACAAATGACAAACCATATCCACCTCGGTCATGGCATATAGAGGGACAGTTGAACAAATCACAAACCATATCCACCTCGGTCATGGCATATAGAGGGACAGTTGAACAAATCACAAACCATATCCACCTCGGTCATGGCATATAGAGGGACAGTTGAACAAATCACAAACCATATCCACCTCGGTCATGGCATATAGAGGGACGGGCGGTGGAACGATGGACTGTTGATCGAGGGGGCCGGGGTTCGACTCCACTTGCCGCCCTTTCGAAGCTTGAGCAATTTCTTTCTTCCCACTTTCGCTGCGTCTTTCGGAAGAGTCACTAAAAGTCGTCGGTATCCGGCACCTATACCTGTTGTCTATGTCAGTGGAAGAAAAAGACCCCACACACGGGGTAAATGTATAAGTGTTGTAAACTAACCAACCCTAAAACAGGGCTAAGTATGCTCGCAAAGCATACTCTAAAGACCTATAAACGACGAAGAAAAATAAAATAAAAACATTATTTTGTTGACGTTGCTGCTTATGTGTGCGGGGTTATTGCGACGACAGACGTAGAGGCAGCTGGAAAAGAGCATGCAACCAGACACGCGCACACTACATCTTTGTTCGCGGGAACTTCGCCCGAATAAAAACCCACATCGCTGCTCTTTTGGCGGTTCAACCAACAGTGAACGGGCGCCCCTCGAGCGAGGGTTGCGGCGAGACGCTGTTGGCGGGAAACCCGGTTAACGCAGACGACAATCACGGGACGTGCACGAGTGACGTTGAGCGGAAAGCAGAGACTTCGCCATTGCGTCTGATTACAGTCAGACGATTAAGCGGGCGAGAAATTCGGTGGAGCACAGATCCTATCTGCATCGTGCAAACTGTACGCCTCCGATTTGGTGAACGACGATAAAACAATGTCACTTGTGTGTTCCAAAAAGCAAAGTCATGTCCAACTAATCTCTTCTGGTTCTTTTAAGAAATCACAAAGTGGGTAGATGACGGGTCACCAGTGGATGTTGTCTACTTAGATTTTCAGAAAGCTTTCGATAAAGTGCCACATTAAAGATTGTTACTTAAACTAAAAGCCCATGGCATAGGTAATGATGTAATCAACTGGATAGAAAAGTGGCTTACACACAAAAAACAGAGAGTAATAGTAGATGGTGAAATTTGAAACTGGAAATCTGTTTTGAGCGGGGTACCACAGGGGTCAGTATTAGGCCCTATACTGTTTTTAATATATATAAATGATTTGGAAGATGACATATCTAGTAAAGTACTCAAATTTGCAGATGACACAAAAGTATTCAGAAAGGTTACTAATGATACAGATAAACAAAGTTTACGGGATGATCTAGATAAATTAGTTAAATGGTCAGAAAAATGGCAAATGTTATTCAATTTTGGGAAGTGTAAATGTATACACATAGGACATGGAAACATGGACGAAGAATATAAAATGGGGGATGCTGTACTAGGTAGAACAACACAAGAAAAGGACTTAGGAGTAACATTTAGTGCTGACATGAAAGTTTCAGAGCAATGTGGTATTGCTGCTTCGAAAGGAAATCAAATTTTAGGGCTAATTAGGAGAACTATCATGTATAAGGAGAAACAGCTAATTGTACCCCTGTACAAAGCAATAATTAGACCACATTTGGAATATTGTATTCAAGCATGGAGACCATATCGTAAAAAGGACATAGACAAGCTAGAAAGAATACAACGAAGAGCAACTAAAATGATTCCAGAATTGAGAGACTTTAGTTATGAAAGTCGCTTATTGCAATGTGGTTTGACAACACTAGAGACCAGGAGACTAAGAGGAGACCAAATAGAAGTGAATGGTTATGAGGATGTTGACAGGAATATGTTCTTCAAGCTTAAAGAAGGCAGTAGAACCAGAGGACATAAAGCAGCATTAGTTAAGAAGCAGTGTAGGTTGGACATGAGAAAGTACTCTTTCTCACAGAGGGTGATAAATGAATGGAACAAACTGCCAAATGGTTGTGTTAATGCTAGTAGTGTGAATGTGTTTAAAAATAGAATTGACAGATATTTGATAAGGGCGGGCTACACATACATGAGAAAATTGTTGGACTCTCGATTAGCCAATGGCTTCCTTGTCCACTTGCCATCAGGAACTTGTTGTTTGGGATGGCAACCTTGTTAAATCTTGTTGAGAACAACGTGGACAATAAAACTGTGTCATACTTCTTCTTTACAAGGGCGTGTCTCGTGACGACTATGGCCCCCACAATTTCGTATTTTGTTGTTGTCATCAACTGGATGTCATCGGCTGTCCTTTCAAGCCATGTATATAAACTATCAATGCATTTTATTCTCTCCATGCATCTAGCTTCGATTTTTCATTTAATGACTGCTATCTTTTAATCTGACTATTTCTCAATATGTGTGTGCGTGTGTGCGTGCCTGTGTGCGTGCCTGTGTGCGTGCCTGTGTGCGTGCGTGCGTACGTGTGTGTATGTATATATGTATGTATATATATATATATATTATATATTATATATATATATATATATATATATATATATATATATATATATATATATATATATATATATATATATATATATATATATATATATATATATATATATATATATATATATATATATATATATTAATCATAGAAATTGCAACTGTCATCTTCTTATCGTTTCCAGTAACTGTCTGTGTACACTTTGTTGTCTTAGCTCTTTACAGAACCTCTTCAGTTGTCACGTGTTGTGTCCAAGAAATGCCACTCCTCAGCAGCTATAACTATGTTGCTGCTAATGTAGCCTATAAATGTTGTTTATTGTCTTCGTGTTGCTTTTTCAAAGTTAGTATTAAAACCATATACACCCACTCTGTGTCACGCGCTGTAATCTGTGGTTTTAGTACAAAGAATTACCGTTACCAATGACGTAGTTGTTCACGCAAGCCAGTTTATTTAAGCAGTATTGCAAGTACATTAAAAACGATATTGCATTTCAGTTTGACTACCTAAATACATGGAATACCTGTTTGCCTAAATATATATAAAAAATTGTCGATTGGAAAGGCGTGATTGTTTCGTTCTACGCATCTGTGACGTGACGTGACCAGCAAGGACACGTGACCAGCAAGGACACGTGACCAGCAAGGACACGAAGACAGACGCCGGCTTGTCTCACATCCGCCTCCAATCACTGAGATCGCATTCTTCTCTAAGGTCAAGCTTGCAATGACTTGCCTGGTGACCTCACGCCACCTGAGATTATACACGTTTACACATTATCCTGCCATTACGTTTACATCACAATTGACGAATTCACTGGTGATGCAGTCAGGCCCCGAAGGCATACGTACCTGTTTTTACCTTAAGCAAGACTTTTCAACAAGAGTGACTTGTTGGTTGTGTGTGTGTTGCTTGTGTAAGCGAGTGTTCAATCGTGTATTCATATTAAACAGTATAATATTTAAATCATACGATGCAAATCAGTCTGGTTAATATGATAACATGCAACTGAATACAAACTGCGAAATATACATCAACTTCTAAAGATGACGTCAGCAAATAAAGACTAAGTTGTTCAGGCTTAGATTCGTCTATTTAAACTATAGATATACAAAACCATGAAATAATAATATCATGTATTTAAAAAAAACTGCTCACTATTAGCAAAGATAGACATAAATACATTATTGAAAGGTTTTGGAGACCTAAAAACGAACGGTTGGAAAAAATAAACAAAGGTGGTCGTGTATATCATAGTTACGCCGGGTCGGGTAAGAAACAATTTAAAAGAGAACAGTTGAACAAATCACAAACCATATCCACCTCGGTCATGGCATATAGAGGGACAGTTGAACAAATCACAAACCATATCCACCTCGGTCATGGCATATAGAGGGACAGTTGAACAAATGACAAACCATATCCACCTCGGTCATGGCATATAGAGGGACAGTTGAACAAATCACAAACCATATCCACCTCGGTCATGGCATATAGAGGGACGGGCGGTGGAACGATGGACTGTTGATCGAGGGGGCCGGGGTTCGACTCCACTTGCCGCCCTTTCGAAGCTTGAGCAATTTCGTTCTTCCCACTTTCGCTGCGTCTTTCGGAAGAGTCACTAAAAGTCGTCGGTATCCGGCACCTATACCTGTAGTCTATGTCAGTGGAAGAAAAAGACCCCACACACGGGGTAAATGTATATGTGTCGCAGACTAACCAACCCTAAAACAGGGCTAAGTATGCTCGCAAAGCATACTCTAAAGACCTATAAACGACGAAGAAAAATAAAATAAAAACATTATTTTGTTGACGTTGCTGCTTATGTGTGCGGGGTTATTGCGACGACAGACGTAGAGGCAGTTGGAAAAGAGCATGCAACCAGACACGCGCACACTACATCTTTGTTCGCGGGAACTTCGCCCGAATAAAACCCCACATCGCTGCTCTTTTGGCGGTTCAACCAACAGTGAACGGGCGCCCTTCGAGCGAGGGTTGCGGCGAAACGCTGTAGGCGACAATCACGGGACGTGCACGAGTGACGTTGAGCGGAAGGCAGACTTCGCCATTGCGTCTGATTACAGTCAGACGATTAAGCGGGCGAGAAATTCGGTGGAGCACAGATCCTATCTGCATCGTGCAAACTGTCCGCGTCAGTAGTTTTGACTGGTTGTACAGGGATCGATTTGGACTCCAATGTGACGCCATTGTCATGGACAGGTTCCACATACCGCTTTCATAGTTGGTTCCATCAATCGACAACGTTCTATTAACTGACTATAGTTTGTATATTTGTTGTGGTTACTAGAACCTGATGTCTTGTGAGGACTCGTTCAACTAGCCAGCCTTTTTCAGAATATAATATCCATGCCGACCTTTCTATGCTGCATGAGACTGAAGGTGGTCACTGCATGTCGTCCTCAGTGGTTCTTTTACATCATCAATTAAAAAGCCGAGACTGCCATTAACGCTATCATTCGAGTCGTGAGGAATACACAGTCCCCAATGTTGAGAGCCAGGTGTTTACACCAAACATACCCCTGCCTGGTCCGGGTCTTGAACCCAGAACTGTGGCAGGCGAACCACTACACTGCTGCTGTAGTGTCTCACAGGAGGGCGGCATTACCACCGACCGAGGAGAACG
The DNA here is from genome assembly GCA_963662155.1 of Lamellibrachia columna. Taxonomy (NCBI): domain Eukaryota; kingdom Metazoa; phylum Annelida; class Polychaeta; order Sabellida; family Siboglinidae; genus Lamellibrachia; species Lamellibrachia columna. The sequence goes on from OY759262.1 coordinate 64,457,094, forward strand.
AACTTAAAAAAATTAAACTTATAAATAATGTATATGCAACGTCCGTTTTCACCCTGTCTTGTATTCACGCGCGTTGTTTTCAGACAGACGGCACACATCGATGAATTAGACCTATAGAGCTAGTCAATCGATTTATGTTCAGAATAAATTTTCATTTCATGCCTAATTAACCGTGTCACTGATGTATTTTATTGACGTCACATTTTGACATATGACGTCCCAGAAGGCGTCAACTGTCACAAGTTTTAAGTATAAATCGGAATTGTTTTCTTGCCGTGTCATTTTACTGATTTATCAACATAACGACACCGCCTCTTCCGCCGACACACGTAGTGAGTCATATTTCCTTCAGAATAACCAGTGTGACACGGCTATATATGTAAGTCTTTTATATCCAGTGTAGTTGCCCGGATAAAAACCGTAGCTTGATTTTGGGTGAGCTTGTGATAGAAATCAACAGAACGTTCGTAAATTGGCAGAGCGTTGACAAGGTAATTGGCTAGTTCGTGATGTTTGTTAATATGCTGACTTCACGGTTATATGTCCCTGTATTGATCAGCCTAAACCCACATAGCACACGAAGGGTTTACATTATATGCCTAAATTAGAGTTCAATAGAAATTATATGATGCAATAATATGGCGTATGACGAGGCTGCTTTATTTAATCAGTTTATCAGCCGGCAATCATATTAGCCGTCAATCATATTAGCCGTCAATCATTCAGCTATACCTACATAGAAAACCAGTTTTCCTACAAACTGATGTTAATCGAACCGGTGGTTTTTTGGCAATGTTATCTTTATTTGCGTGAGC